>JAOYNN010236420.1:0-10539 GCA_025770095.1 Goniobranchus kuniei
AGAGAGAGAGAGAGAGAGAGAGAGAGAGACAGAGACAGAGACAGAGACAGAGAGACAGAGAGACAGAGACAGAGAGAGACAAAGAGAGATAGAGAGAGACAGAGACAGAGACAGAGACAGACACACACACACAGACAGACAGACAGACAGACCGGGAGACAGATAGACAGAGACAGACAGCCAGACAAACAGAGACATATTGAGAGAGACAGAGAGAGACAGAAACAGACAGAGACAGAGATAGACAGAGGCAGAGAGAGACAGAGACAGAGACAGAGACAGACAGAGAGAACAGAATATGACAGCCAGGAATTTTAAGGCAATTTTAACTCACCTGTAATTCTCTTTCAATATCTCTCTAACATAATTGGATGCCTCCTCATCAGGATCAAGGTCTGGATTCCCTGGGCTTGGAACAATGTATGTACAATTTGAGATTGTGAAGTCAAGCTCAACGAAGATGTCAATGTACTCAGCATCCTGAGATGAAGCTAAAAAAATTAATTTAATTTCAGACCTTAAAACATGCTTCAAAAACAACCTGATGATCATAAATGCCAATAAAACTTTTGAGTGTCTAAATATATTCATAGGTACTGATAACTGTCATCGCATATTAGTGATAATGTTAGGGAAAGACATAACATGAACCATAATAGAAGCCTGATTTTTTTTTCAGTCCTGTAAATTTTACACATTTATACCAATAATTCAATGGCAGCTTTACAAATGTACAATGTTATAGTTATGATCCTAAAAGACTAGAAATGTTGTACATTGAATCAAAAAACCTGAACTAGAGCATATCCTGAATGGGATATTCAGGATCTTTGCTTCGTTTTTTTTAAACTATAAGAATAATAAAAAAAATGATCAAAGTTTAGATATAGCTAAAAATTGTCTTCATGCACATATTCAAAGATGTATGCCTAATAATATTCATCCACAAAGATGAGTGGGCTTGTTAGAGGTTTACATAACAGATCCCATTGAAATCTTTCTTCTCTCAATTCAGTAATTGTCTAAGGCAATGAAATCAGTAAAGAAACATTATTTTATTACCTTATAATGTAATCACTTAGTTTTAGACAAAGGAAAAAAAAAGGTTGCATTTGGTGTTTCATATTCTTACAATAATAGCAAAATTGCTGAGCTGCTGTACTGGACTGCGCTGATGGACAATTCTGGCACTGTGGTGGACTGAGTTGAAAGCTAAATCCCTCATCTACCAAACATTGATCTGTATAAAAGAAATATGACAGACAATCTGAAACATTCTTTTGATTTCAGGCAAAGAAGCTTCCTGATATCATTTCCACGTTCTATTTACATAATTTCTTTTCTATTCTTTAAGAATTTGAAGCAGTGAAACATAATAACAGAAAAACTAAACAATAATAATTTTCATAAAAACTTTTGCAAGAAATTACCTTAGCCAAGTGGCAAGGGAAAAGCAAAAACAATGGAAGCTAAACATCCAAACAAGGATGGAAACACAGGTCAGCAAGATATAATGAAAATGAATTCCATAGGTAAGAAAGTACCCAAAAGTAATAAATCAGACAACATAATTTTTGATGACCTGTTCTCTGAACCAGGGGTGAAGGGTCACTTTTATTTCCAGGCATGCATGCCGAAGTCACCAAAAAGAAAGCTTAGAAACTCTTTCTTAGAATACATCGTTATCATCATTATTATTTTTTTCTTATAATTTTTTTTTATTACTAGCACACCATGTGCATTGCAATACTACCCTGCTACGATACTGAACGCACACGGGTCGTCTAGAGAGGAGTGCGTGAGATGACTCTTGGTTTTTGATTGGACTCTAATCAGGAATAATAAGTGGATGCAAGTGGAAGATATGCATCCCTGTGTGTGTTTGTGTGTGTGTTGGCTGTCCTCAATTGCCCACTATTACATCAGCTATCTTTATGCCTTAGCTTCATACTATTATTAAATAGCACGAAGAGCAAAGCAAGTACCGGTAGCCTACTTCGACCTGTATAGCCTTTCCGCTTTCACTCTAGGTGGGAACCAGATCTAGTCTCATAACAAAAAGGCACAATAGGCTTATTTGATTTGTCCATTATGTTATTCTTTGCAATTAAAGTTGCCAGATAAAAGAAAAAACGTTCTTTATATTTTATTTAATAATTGTTTTTATTCTGTAATATTATTTTGTTCGCCTGACTAGAGGCACGCAGTGCGTATTTGTGTCTGATACGCCTCGCCCCTGATGTGAACTTTGAATGATGAAACTCAAAAACTTATTAAAAGATCATTCTCATCTTTTTAACCATCAAATTCGATCTCCTAGAAGAAGTATTGGTAGAAGAATAGGCCTACTGTCTTTATATATCAACAGAACAATATACAAATGGTCATTTTAACCAACACGGTTTGGACAGGTGGTGAAATGTATTAGAAATGAGAGGAATGAAGATCAGTCCCACTTGGTAAGTCAGAGTGTGGATAGGCCTTTTTAATGAGAATGAAAATAGGAGAACGATTGCATTAAAAAGATCAGAGGTGAAGAGGATTGTTGAATTCAAATATTTAGGAGCAATGGAGCAAAGCAAGGGGTTGATTGAGGTGGTCTGATGATGACCATAGAAGAAGTAAAGAGTAGATCTACATCGGCAACAGAGTGCTAGAGATGTACCTACCAGGTAAGAGGGAACAAAATGGAAGACCATGGAGAAGGTAGGTCTATGTATGGAATTAAAGAAGACATGATAGATGCCTATTAGTACGAGTGAGATGGATGAATTGAACAGGATTAGTTGGAGACAGAAGATCTGCTACGGTGATCCCTTCAGGATGAGCCAAAAAAAACCCAACAACAACAAAAAATTAGAGGAAGACTTCTGTTTAATAATCATTCAACAAATACTTCAAGCCAGTCTTTATTCTATTGATTGCATTAGATATATGACTTAAAGAGTATAAACATGAACACGTCCTATATCTATGAGCTAAAACAGACGATCCTTCTTTTTCTATTATATTATTAATATTGTATACAACGATGTAGTATTGAAATATTTATATATGAGTTGTATGTGTTTTGTGTGTATTTTTCTTTGTTGCATTCAATATGCACAACTGTGAAACCAAATTTCCATTAAGGACAAATAAAATTTACCATATCTTACTGTCTTACTGGTATCTGATCTTAAATTGCCAAGGGGAAAAAAAGCATTACTGTGAAAAAAGGCATAAATTAAAAAAGAACCTGAGCAATAACAACAAAAAGGACAGAATCAAATAAAAATAATAAAACAGGTATAGAAATAAGAAAACAATTATCTCTGCTTACAAAAACTAGAGAAATTACACTAAAAAGTCAATTAAAGAACTGAAAGCAGCAAAATTAAATTCAGGTGGAGATTTCCATCAGTTGTTGAGCTTTAAGTTAACTAATATGTAAAAGTTGAATTTGAAATAGGCTGACCAACTATCCATCTTCTATTATCAGCAAGCTATTGCCTTGTGACAACTGTGTTGTAATAGATTAACTGAAGCTGCCATGGTGGTTACCTACCAACTTTATTTTCATTTTCTATGATTCAGGGGAAGTGCACATGGTGGATTCAGATTGTATATCTTAGTCACTACATTCCTCCTTTCCTGGGATTGAACTTTATAAGACTTGATTTAATGGTGGGTCTAAATAGGATTAAGAGACTTCTTTCTTTTTTTTTTTTTTTATAATACCTAGAATCCAAATATTATACATTTCTTTTTCTTCGTCTAAAAGATAGAAAACACACAAAACAGACAACGATGAAATGTATAAACAATGCACAAATGATGAAAGGATCAAGAAGAAAATAAAGGCTACAAGACTTTAACGAGCTTTGCTCTTGCTATGAATGTTGGGGCAATACCTTCTACCATGCCCATAGAGAAATGAACGAATTAAAATGGTGAACGTACTCGGTTTGAAAATTGCACTGATATGTAGATTCAGTTCAAAAGGTACTCTTGAAACTTGCAAGGCATCTTGCGAGTTCTTCTGGGATGCTGCAATGAGTGGTCAGTAGGTCTGGTACTCTGGTTGACTTCATCAGGTGTTGATGATACTTCTTATGCATTGGTTTTGGGCTCACAGGATGACTCTTGTGCATTGGTTTCAAATTCACAGGCTAATTCTTCTTCTTCATGCATCTCAGATGCTGTGGGTGCTCTGGATGAAGGTTTGAAGAAGCTGCTATTTCTTGTGATAGTCTTGACATTTCTTTCGGCTGTGATCATGGAACCTTTATTTTGTGTCATGGTGTAAGGTTTCATCTCAAATGGTGTTGTTGGTCGTAAAGTTCTGGTGTCTTTAACAAGAACATAGTCACCTGGTTTTAAGGTTGAAGGTTTAATATAACGTTTCTTGTCAGCAAAGCACTTCATTGTAGCTTGCTCTAGTATCATTCTGTCTCATGATTTTGTCAGTGTTGTTATGCACTAAGATAGGTGATTCTGGAAGTTTAGTTTTAAGACTTCTACCAAATAAAGCTTTGGCAGGGGATAAACCTGTGGATGTATGAGGTGTATCCCTGTATGACGGTAGGAACTTATGCGTCTCTTGCTTCCAATTTTTCTGTTCTATTTCTGCTGTTTTGATGCACTTTTTCAATGTTTGCATAAACTTTTCTGTTTCTGCTTTTGCACAAGGCCTTAATGGTATGATCTTGTGATGCTGAATTCCCATGTATGACAAATATGTTTTGAATTCATCGCTGTTAAGGGGTGGACCATTGTCTGTCTTCATTTGGTCAGGGATACCAAATCCTGCAAATACACTGTCAAATTTGGGTATGGTAGCTCTTGCTAAAGTACTGTCAAGTACATCTACCATGACATATCTTGAGTATTCATCTGTGATTACTAGAAGTTGCTTCCCATTTGATAGATAACCAATATCAGCACTCAACTCCGCCCATGGTTTTTGAGGAAGCTCAGACATCTGCAACGGCTCTCTAGTGATTGTTGTTGTGGCTATTTGGCATGCGAGGCAAGATTTTACCATTTTCTCTACAGCTGAGCTCATGCCTTGAAACCATACTTTCTCACGTAGTAAGGCCAGTGTTTTAGTTTGACTTGGTGTCCAGTATGTCCCAAATCAACTGCTTGTTTTTGTAAAGAGGATACATGTGGCGAAATGTGTAGTGTTGAATTTCTTTGTTCACCTATGGATGGAAGTAATTGTTCAGTGCCTCTTTACCAGTTAGGTGAAAGGTGATTCTCCCTCACTTGGCTATGTTTCTGATTGTGGTAAGGATTCGACCACATCATTTAGGTCACTGCCTGCATATGCCAAAATAAGGGCTTTTTTACATTGTTCATCATCAATGTCTTATGCAACAAACAGGTTATAAGGTTAATCTTGATATCCACTTAGCCCAAGGAGTGGCAACTCCTTCAGATTTTGTGTCAAAGGTGGGGTAAGCCGCCAGCTGTGCGAAGGCCATTTCTAGATCTAGGTTTCTGTTTACCTTACCTTCTTGTGATTATTTTCATAGATCTAGCTCTAAATCATTGGTTTTGGATAGATTAATTGGTGAAAAAGACGCTTAAAGTCAAGGTTTTGGCTTTTAAATGGCGGGTTAGATATAACCTTGGATGGATGACGTTGGATTCAGTTCATACTTGTCACCAACGTAATAGATTAAGTAGAGGCTGCCATGATGGTTACCTACCAACTTTATTTTCGTTTTCTAGGATTCAGGGGAAGGGCACACGGTGCATTCAGATTGTATATGTTAGTCACTACACATGTCAATTCCTCAATGTGCATGGAGCAGAGCAGCATCATTCTAACAATTTCAAAAGATTCTTTGAGTCTTCACTCTGACACTCATTTATGATAGAAAACTCAAGAGGAAACAGACAAAAATCATGAGGAGATCCAGAAAATCTCAAACACTATCAAGAAAGGGACATCGATGAAGAACCTCACAGACACAGCCAGGCAATTCAGTCAGTTGAATAGGAAGCAGAGGGCCATGATTATGTCAAAAAATTAATTAATTTGTATGTGTACCTATTGAAGAACAGAAATTGAATACTTTCACCAAGAGTCCAGATACATTGTCAGGGATAAGACTACTGAAAAATAAGTCAAAATCCATGAAAGGTTGTCTATTGTGAACACAGTTTACAGCACAGACCACTGGATTATGCACAACTGAAAATCATTTTCATCTTATTTATGAAAAAAAAGAGAAAAGTTAATAAGTAAGCAAACCTGTGCAATCATCTGATGAAATAGCTCCAGGACCAAATGTTGTCTCACCGTTTCCACAAGCTGTGCAATTGGTTCCATTGTAATAAAAACCAATGTCGCAAGCTGGAATAAAAATAAGATATCTAAATGTGAAGAACAATCTTATTAGAGCAATTCAATGTCATTGTGACCAATTGTTAAATCAAGATTTCCTTTACTAGATTTGGAGACCTGACCATTATCAAGGATAATATAATAGATGTATGTGGATATATGAAGAAGAAGTTTGCTTGAATTGGTGTTTGATGAAAACAGAGGTTTTGTTAATGAGTCTTGAAAACGGACAAAAGCTTTACAGTAAACCTCTTAGGGAAACTTACTGGGAATGTCGTCATCACATTCAAAGAACAATTCAGTGTCCTCACATTCACCATGGTCATAACAAACATCTATATGATGTTCATAGAAAAGTTTGCACCAATCTTGAGCTATAATTAGACAGAAGATGCCATACAAATTGATCAAGAAATAGAGTGAGCATTGAATAATACAATTGCATATTTTATAAATATCATTTCTTCACATAATCAAATGACAAAAATCTTCAGTTATTGATAAATCTATACATTTTGGTTATGATTTATCTATTGAAGATATAAATTATACTATCTTCAGACGTTGTAATGATATAGTGACCATTGAGATAAAGATGTTACACTGTACAGTCAGCACTAAACATTGTTATTTTTCTCCATCTATTCCTCATTCCTCCACTTCTTCTGCTTTATCTTCTTATTATTATTTTCCTTCCTCATCCTCTGCTATTACCCATCCTTACTTTTCGTCCTTATTGTTTTTTTTCCTCCTTATTCTTGTTTTTTTGTTGCTTCTCTTCTTATAAAATTAACAAGAATAAGAAAACAACCTTGTGTTACATTTTAGCTTCAAAAGGTTGACTTTCTTTCTTTTCTTACCAGAAATTCTTAGAGGAATATCTTCTGGTCTCTCATAGATGTAAATTTCATCAACAAGTGAAACAGAGCTATTGTAGAGAGAACCCTCATTTTCTTCATGTGTAGAGATCAATGTAAGTGAAATGGCATCAATGACATCTATTGAATGCTGATCTCTAACCGTTATGGTGGCATTGATTCTCAAAACAGATGACAATCCAATCTGGTGCTCTCTGTTGAAGAGGAATGTTTTGAAAATGCTATTAAGCTTTAAAATGTTAATTTTTAAGTATGTGCAATATTTCTTTTACACCACCTTTAAAACACTTTGCATATCTATTCAATTTGAGTGAATTGGATAATGAAGGAGAGGTATATGTAAGGATGTAATATGAAAAAATAATGAGGGAATTAAGGAATAAATAAAACAAACAAATAAATAGCTGAAAGAACCTTGTTCATAACTTATAGATCCAAGTATCACTACTGTTTTTCTAAGTGTCATTCTATATTTTTTTCATTAAACTTTGAAAACAAATTTACTGTTTGGATGATAAAATGTATAGAATTGACATTAATTGAACCAAACATACTTTGTAGAGTGTTAGATTGTGCTCATGTTTCATGAAAGGATAAATTGGACATTATAGGAAAAATTTGTTCCTATGGTCATTCATTTGACAAACATTGATACTGATAAAAGTTGGTTAAAGGTTAGCTTAAAAAGCCAAGGAATAAAACATTTTTAAGAATCATAAAAATGTAGTAGCTTAAAATACAACCCTATCCCCTTGTCAAAGAGAAAACAAAATGGCAACTATAATTTTTCATACTACAAAATGCCTTGGAAGCAGCAGAAATTTCAAGACACTTCTTCCTATTTCGGTCAATTCGGTAGAGGGTCAAAATAGCAAATTTTTTATCTCTAACTAGTCCTGTTCAATGCATCCTTCTCATACATCATCTGCATATTTAATATGAAATATTGCCTTCAAACATTGAAGGAAAATGTCATAATCTATCATGTCAAAAGCAGCCAAAAGATTGAACAGTGTGATCAAGCACAGTTCAATTTTGTCAATGCTATTTACAATATCTGAGAATACTTTCAGAATAGCTGTTACTGTGCTCTAGGGTATTTTGTAACCTGATTGCAAAAGTCTGCTTTGACTGTTTAATCCTACATGCTATAAAAGTTTCTTTAAAACACTTTTTATTTTGAAGATTTGATAAAACTGAGTTTTATACAGTTAAAAAATTATTCACTTCATTTTCATTGAGGCAAGATATCTTCAGATGCTGGTGTTAGGATGCTGAAAGTCTATCCAGCAAAGGGCTCAAATTGGATTTGTGTTTAAATGAAAAAAAAGACGCATGACTTACAAATTGTTATAAATTCACAGAGTATACAACAATGGGATAGATTCAGGATTTTTAAATATTACTCATTTACAATTTGCCAAATGAAGAGTTACTGCATCAAAGTTACATAGCCTTTTTTGTCTCGTAATAAATTCATGAAAATTTGGTGAAGGCTGTTTTTCAACTTAATAACTTATTTCTGTCAGCAGAGTTGCATTGAATTAAAAAGAGAATCAGTATGATTTTGTTAAGAATACTTTTTTGTTTAAGATAATGTCCTATAATGAAAAGTATTTGCCACCATTCCAGACTTGACTTACTTGATGTAAAGCCGTATTGCATCCCAGTGCTCCGTCTGAGACGCTTTGGCAGCTCTCTTTATTTCTGTTTGTCAGTTCTCGCCATCTCTTTCTACTTTGTGTACATTCGGTGATCTTATCCAACTCGTTGATTGAATGGAGTTTAAATGGATGGTGGATGAGTGCGAGATCTCGTTTTAGGACGAGTGGGAGTGTTGTTACTGGTCTCCCTTTGAATTTTTTGCCACACAGGATGAAAGAGGCTCATGTTGCTCTATTGGCTGGGACTTCTTTATCTCTTCTTAGAATGTGACCCCAAGAGGTTCCAGCGAGCTTCTAATATTTGTAGAGAAAGAGGCTTTTCTTGACATTTTCTATACAATGAATTGTTTGTGATTTTGACTGGATATTTTATGTTTAGGATCTTATTCAGTTGCTGTCGATGAAAAGCATTGAGTTTCTCTTCTTCTGTTTGAGATAGTGCCCATGTGCTGCAATTGTAGAGTAATATGGATTTTACCAGAGGATTGTAGAGATGTATTTTTGTTGTGGTTTTGATCTTATTACCTTTAATCCATAGTTGTTTTAGTTTGTTGAGGGCTGCTGATGAGATCCACAAACACATACAAAACTAAAACAAAAAAACAAAAACAAACAAAAACAAAAATAAAACAAACAAACAAACAGACAAAATTTAAATTCAAAGTATTCTCAAACTGAAAATTTGGGAAATTATTGAAGTTTTGAAGTAGGCCTACAATATAAGCTGAAACTGAAAGCAGCAGAGCAAAACTTAACAAGGCTTTGTGTGTGTGTGTGTGTCTGTTTTTCTTTTTTTTTTGGGGGGGGAGGGGGGGTGCGGGGGGGTTATTATTTATGGTAGAGGATAGGTAGACCGCAGCGTCTACCTAGCCATAGAGTATAGGTGGACCCCAGGGTCTACATAGCGAAATACTGGGTTTAAGGATAAGTGGACCCCAGGATCTACCTTGCCATAGAGGATAGGTAGACCCTGGGATCTACCTGGCAAAATACTGGGATTTAAGATAGGTTGACCCCAGGGTGTAGGCTACCTATCAAAATACTTTTTTTTATGATGGGTAAGTTCATTGCATTTGTAGTGAAAATTTGATAGGATAGTAGATGGAGTCCTTTTAAGGTGGTGTGTCGCATAATGTGTAAGATTGCTATAAATAGAAAGAAAACTTACGTTAAACTCAGCAAAATATAGCACTCATGAATCTGGTACCTCTACCGGTCTCATATAATACCTGCAGCAATGTATAAATAAAATGCAGCCTTACTACATGTATGTCCAACATCATTTTTGTTAAATCCAACAAAAATGCATTTAGCTTTGAGGCTTTGCCTTCTTTTTCTTTTTTTTTTTCTTACTTTTCTTTAAACTTGTATTCAAAGGTCACCCGATCAAACAAAATTACATGTTTGTTAACAAAAATATGCAATACAAACAAATACAGGTAAGTGTAAGTAAACAAAATCTAATTGTTAGATCTATAACAAAAACAAAACAAAACAAACTAGGGTCCTACATGTACCATACCTGTAATTTGTAATGCATGTCTTGTATAGATCTAGATCTATATCATAATAATCATCAATGTTGACTTTCTCTCTCTCTCTCTCTCTCTCTCTCTCTCTCTCTCTCTCTCTCTCTCTCTCTCTCTCTCTCTCTCTCTCT
>JAOYNN010236531.1:0-16154 GCA_025770095.1 Goniobranchus kuniei
GAGCTTTGTTGTTAAATCTATTCCTACATCCTCTACAGCATTAATGATCTCTATCGGTATGTTATCTGGTCCTGTGGATTTACCATTTTTTCATTGTACCTATTGCTGCTTTTACCTCTTCCTTTAGGATCGTAGGGCCCTGTAAAGTTTTCTTTATTTCAGGTTTTGCACCCCTGTCATCTTTGAAAAGATGTTCTACATACTCTGACCATCTATCTAATATTTCCTCTTTTTCCATTAGCATTGCTCCATCTTTTGATTTGATGCAGCCAGGGATACTGCATTTGATTTTCTTACCACTCACCTCATTTATTTTAGAGTGCATAAGTTTACTGTCTAACTTTTGGTTTTGCTCGATCCCCTGACATTGTTGCTTTATCCATTATTCTTTTGCCTCATTACATTTTTTCTTTATCTTTTTGTTTAGATCTTTGTATTTCTACATCTTTCTTCATGAAACAGTACAGATTTTTAAAAAGAGGGGTGCAAATCATTATCTTTTTATCATTGCAACAATATGCAGGACAAATTTCATTTTAAAGCATTTATAATTATGTGAGTTTTTGTAAAAATAGGTATGAAAATTACTTTTCGAGAAAACCGCCAAGTTTTGTGAATACAAAAAAACCACATATACAATTCATGCAAATTGTACAATCAAAACATCCCAGAACCTTTAGGACTACTCTTGATGTAGAGAGCCCCAGCCAAAAACCCTCATTGGCTCAGCAATTCAGTATGCAGTGTGATCACACTAAACCAGCTGTTGTAGTAGTGAAGAAAAGAAATTAGGTCAACACGCCTGGGTCTACTTCACATTGGTGTTGTTGGCCTTAGTATGCTGCACGAAGGACAATTGTATGATTTGGAAAGTATAGTAAGAAGGTAAATGAAGCCAAAGAAACAAATACTGATATTTGTTTTAGCAAAATCTATCAAGACAGGTGGCTCTATGTCATTAATCAAGAAAATTTATTACTTTAGTCAACCTAGGTGAAAATGGGTACAGCTAGTACTCTGCAATAGACTAGGATCTTATTCAGAGTGATGGATAAGGTCTATCACTGTCTGCTTCATGCTGTAGAAACCGGGATAAGCTCCGGCCCTATGATCCAATTTGGCTCTAAAACAACTACTTTGCTATCTGAGCATGCCATTATAACAGAATGAAGGCTTTTTTTCAAATTCAAAGTTGTAAGATGCAAGTGACATCAAATGTCCATCAATGCAAATATTTTACCTCCTGAGACTTAGTATGGAAGGCAAGTGCTCTGTTGAATTTATGCATATTCTCTATTTCCTGGACTGAACATGGGAGTGCATTCCAGTCAGCTATTGTTTTGGGAAAGAAACTGTATTTGTACAAATTTATTTTTGCAGACGGCTGGTGAAAAATTTTTTTCTGATTGTTTCTTGTTTCGTATCTGTTTTCTGGGCGTCGAACGTAGTCAGGTAGTTTGATGGACAGTTACCCGTGGACACATTTGTGGAACATTTTCAGCCTTGCTTCTTTTCTGCGTGATTGTAATGTTTGCCATTGTAGGGATTTTTGACAGATGTTACACATCCCGTCTCTCTTGACCAACAGTTGGTTATAAAACATGAGGCTGTTGTTTGAATTTGTTCTTTTCTCTTTATGTGTTTTTGATAGTGAGGGTCCCATGCTGAGCTTGGGTATTTCAATATTGGCATGACCAGGGCTTTGTGCATGTGTTGTTTGATGTTTTGAGGATATTGACTGATGTTTCGGTGTAAAAATGCAAGTGTCTTATTTGCTTTAGCAACGATGTGGTTGATGTGGTGTTCCCATGTCAGGGTCATATTCAGATGGACTCCAAGATATGGTACATTATCCACATGCTTTAGTTTCAGACCTTTGATGTTATAATTATGGGCAATGCATCATTTCTTATTCGTAATTGTCATGGCAAGACATTTTTCAAGATGGAATTTCATTTGCCGTTTCTGTGACCAATATAAAAGGGAATTCAGATCTGTTTGCAGGGTGTGGGAATCATTTATAGTTTCGATTGTTCTGAATAGCAGGCTGTCATCCACAAATAAATTGAGAGTTGTTTCAGGTGAGAGGTCATTACCTAGATCATTGATATATATAAGGAAGCAAAGAGGTCCCAGTACTGTTGTAGGATCAGTTGAAACAGAAATATTTAACTATACTTTTATTAAGTAGCAGTAAAATGAGTGGTGTTATAAAAGGACTCGACTGTACACACAAAAAGATTTTTAAGGTGAAATGACCATTTACCTTGCATCATTTTCTTTTCAAAAGCTTGATGGTTCTCTGTGGGACCTCACATAAAAAACAAAACAAAACAAAAATACATGCTTATAGCTTTGATGCACCAATGTCATATACACATACATAAATATATATATTGTCCCTGTAAGTCTCTTCAACTACAATGGGTGATCCCCACCTCCTCTATAGATATCATACCCATGAAACCAATAAAAGTGACATTTTTTGTCACAGGATTTTCATACTTTCTCTATTATTTTGAACTATTTATTCTTTTTTTGTGTGTGTGTTTCTCCTGTAAAATTCACTTTCCTGGACTGACGCGTTTAGAGACTTACAGGGACGATATATCTTTTTTTTTTTTTTTTAAATATATATAACATATATTTCCTAATTCTTTAATACACCAGTTAAAATGAATCAATGTAATTAAGACATTCTTTGGTACCTTCAAGCTTTTTGTCCCATTTTCGAACAACAATCTCCTTCACAGAAAAATTGTAAAAAAAGCCAGCACGAGGGCCACACTGTCCATCACAGTTCACAAGTCTGTAGACATTGATAAATGAGATAATTATATTTTGTTCATCAAACTTTTCAGTAAACAATCTCATTTTCAAATCTAATCAATGACATCAGAATACTGATGAAATAATTGTTCTATCTAGTTCCTTAACTTTATTCAATTTTGGAGCATTTTAAAAGGGCCTCTTTGTTCATTGACAATGTTCTTATTCAAAGTATTTGAAAGGCTCAAAGAATTATGGTTTGGCATGTATCATATTAAATTATGGGTACCAGGAGGGGGGGTTCCTGTTTTTATTTTAAGAAAGCAAGACCGACTATCAGAATTCAAGCTAACCTTTTTTTATTATTGCTAATGCTCTTTTTTGAATTTTGTACGCTTGTTTGAAATTGTTTTATTGTACAAAAGTAGCGGTAAATAAGATAAACAAGCTTTCCACTGTTTCCCTATTTTGTTTTACACATTTATAATGAAATTGCACATGTTGTATCGACACTTCTGGATGACACATAATTTTTTTTTACAATTCGTAAGGTTACTAATTACTCATGGAGCAATGGTAAAGTAGTAAACAAACAAATTAATTGGGGGGCAAACCCTACCATGCTCCTGTTTCTAGCAACATTTAATCACCCATCATCAACAGCTCCAAAGGAAGCTGGGTTGCCATCTTTTGTCTTGAACTTGGTGGTGAATGCATTGGCAACTCTTTCACAGTTTACCTCAATGTCTCTGTGCATCCTCATTAGGACCAGTCATTCCAGTCGTTGGTCTGTTGTTCTGGAACTCAATGGAGTTTTCAACAGTTTCAGGCGACTCACAGAACGCTCACACTCTGACGGGGTCACATGAAGGGTGCAAAGCAGTTTCAGCATGGCGTTGATTTTGGGAAGAAAATCATGATGTGGTCTATCTGGTTTTGTGTACTGCTATCAGATGAAGGCCATGTGTACTTATGAATGTTTTTGTGTTCAAAGAATGTTTCTCCAATTATAAAGTTTTTTTCTGTGCAAAAGTCAGCTAGTCTTTTGCCATTGTCATTCACAATTGAGCAATTTTACCTCAAATGACTTTCTTTTATGTGGCTGTTGTTGCCTACTTTGGGCATTCAAATCTCCCAGAACCAGTAAAACATCATATTTTGGTGCCCTAGATGGGTGAATTGGTGGTAAAATTCATCTTTCTCTTCAGGACTTTTCTTCTTCGTGCGGGGCATAGCATACAATGACTGTCAGCTTTGCAAACTTAAGAGTTAAATCTTGCTTTCAATATATCTTTCCTTTTGGTTTCCATTCTACCAACATTGACTTGATCTTCTTGGAAAGGATAAAAGCAACCCTGTTTAGGTATAAACCATTGTCTTGTCCTGAGATCAACATATCATGACATGATGCTAACTTTCTTTTCCCTACATATGTCCATAGACTTTCAAAGATTGCCATGATGTCAATGGAATACCTATCCATCTCCTTGGTGGCTTGTTTAGCTTGCCAGCTGGGTAGAGAATAATAACGTTCAAGGTGCCAACCACAAGAGAAAACTTCGGTCTTAGAAGTTCTGAATGAGTCTGGGTGTCGGCTTCCAACTGGGTTTGACCATCATACATTATAAGTAGTGCAAAGCATTGGGCTGAAAACCGATCAGCAGATCCTTGTTGTGTTGTCAGTCCACTGTCCTGCACTTCAGTTCTTTCTATACCTTTAACATTTGGTATTCCTTTTTTTTGTCAGTTTCAGTGAAGTATTCTGTTTTTCAGAGAGGATTTGTTAGCACCTTGTCCTACACCCATACTTGGGAGGGCCAGAATTAATTTCAGAGATTCACTCCTAGGTGAGAGGCAATCTAAAGCTAGTGAGTACCATCCACCCATGGTTTTGAATCAGAGTTTTCCTTCTCCCAGACAGACCACCTGCCAGGGTTTACGAGTTCCGTCTACCTGTGGCGAGGTTATGAAGGCACCTGGATTAGTCTGCTAGTCACTTCTGAGCTCCCTTTCTACAGCCCCACCCCACCCTCTATGACTAGCACCAATTTTGTCCACAACTGCTTATTGGTTATCTGCAGCTAGTCTATATCTAGAAGCTGTTCCCCTATCCACAACCTGAAGACGTGCCTGGTGTGGGATGTTTGCCCCTTCAGGTATGCTCCTGTATGACAACATAATTTTTCTGTCCCATCTATACTAGGCGTCAGAGATAACGCAACACTTTTTAAAGTACTACTAGCAGAAAGTTATACCACAAGGGATCAGTAAATTAACACAATAATGATACAAAAGTTTTTCCTCTTCATTTTGATACCAGATTTATTGTGCATTAACCTCACTGCAACACACACTACCATTTTTTTTTAAAAAGGTGAACGTGCTGACTACAAAAATCACCTGCTAGTAAAAAAAAATATGCTCCGCTTCAAATCAATCATTACTCCTTAAACTCTCAAGAATAATAAATGTTACAAATTTGAAAATGACGTGATAAGTGACGTATTAAGAGACGCCATGATATGTCTCAAATGTAAAGTTGCTAATCAAGGAACGGATGAAGATAGAGCAGGTAAGAGTGTTAAATGCAAAACATCACAAGAGGATGATGAGCAGATGAGGAGCTGCCTGATAAGCAATCCATTTCAACTGATCATCAAACTTGCCATGGATTTTAAGGTATCAATGAGCACTATCTGAGGCAATAACATTGTGGTGGTCTAAACTGTGTAAAATCTGTCAGGTACAGGTTAAGGGCACATGGAGTAATGATTGATCTGGGCTAACAGACACGAACACTGGTACTCCCACAATGGTCATTTGTTCTTATCACAATGAAAGTCATTTTTGCCTGTATATCTCATTCCAATGGCCAACAAAAGATATGCCGTTTAAGATGACAAAGGTTCGATAGTGCAAATCTTGATCGCACTATTCCATGGTGGAGAAAGTATGATAGTGTGGGGTGGGATATGTGCAGACGCGAAGACAGAACTGGTAGTTATCGAGGGCAACTTGAATGTGGATAACATTTTGAGATGATAAGCTGGGACGCCATGTGACATTCTTAATCTGAACAATTTGGCAACAGCCTTAGTTGAAGAGTAGAGGGCAATACCCCAAGTGGACATTCGTAACCTTGTGCAGTTCATGAGAAGGAGAGTGCAAGCATGCATTGCTTCAAAAAGTGACCATACACATTATTAAGAACATGAAACACCCTTAAATGTGAGTAATCATTTTGTGTGGTTGCCAATTCTGGGGTTTGCCCCATTTTCCCCATCAAAAGTGCTTTATATCAATTACATCATTTAATGTAACATATCATCAAATTCCTCTTTTGTTCATCTTTCCAGTGACGCATAATATGTTTTTTAAAAAAAACACCCTAAGCCAAAGGACGCGTCAACAAGTATTGCTTTATTTCTGACGCCTAGTGTATCTTATACATATTTAGAGGCTCAGTTTTGTGCAAATTTCCAGGGACAATGATCCCTCTTATTAACACGCATTAGCAAGATACATTGTGTTCTGTTACCTTACATATTATGGGCATGATAGAACACACGCCTTTGTACTTCCGTTGAGCTAAGTAATCCCCTGTACCTAGGGTATATAGTACATAAAAGTTATGGCAATATGAGTTAAACTGAGATCATGAGTTTAGTTTAAAGATTAGACGTATCAAAGAGTTAACTATTTTTTGTCACGCACAGAGGTGTATCATATGTTACGCCCTCTGCGCCTGTTTTCATTTGGCACATCAATTGAAATGCACCTGTTCCAGGACAGAATTGGCTAAAGGAAGATGCGCAATTGCTACTTTAATGAATAATAAGCCAAAACTTAAAATATTAATTTTGATACTTGTTTTCAGTCTTACTTCATACTTAAATTGATAGCAAATTCAGTGTGAAAAAGAAGGAATACAAAAATTCATGTTACACTAAACTGCGCAGATAGCCCAGGCATGGTCACGATGGCCTGTAACTGTCTTGTTTCGGCAATAAATTTCAAGTTCGTAGCCGTACCACCAAGGGTGCCTAAGATGGAATGCGTTAGTTCGTGTTGTGGCATGTGCGTTTACATTGACATGTTGGTCACCTTTCTACCTATTTCTGGAGAGATAACACTGTTTTCCATTTCTTCACTAACACTTCATTTTACCAGTCAACCCAAGATGGATTCATCTGACCACATGAGCTAGCCCTTTTCAATTTCATTTCAGGCAGTCATCATAATAATAATGGTGACAACAGGGAGGATAACAATGCTGATAAACAATAATATTGTCATTAAAGCAAATATTTCAACTGATGTTTTGATTTTCATTAAGGGCAACACTGACATCAAGATAAATTCTACATTCATATAATATTAAAGAGGATAATCAATCTGTATGGTAGTTTGTCGTTTAAGTGTATAAATGTGTCACAACTTCTTGTGATGGAGTAGAAATTGTTTTCGTACAATGCTGTTTTAAGTTTCAGACACTATACTTATTGGAGAGTGCGGCTGATGACGATCTTATAATACTGCAGTCTATTTATGATGCTGAAGTTTTCTTTTGGGTTCAGATGTTGTAGATGCCCCTAAATATCAAAGATTCCTTTGCAATTTTGATGAACCTTTGTCAGTTGGTCACACCACCAATAATTCTCATTTGACAGAAATGAGAAATGCCAATCAATTACCTTTTCGAGATCCTAACACCATCAGCATATCTGCGCTAACAGATATGTACACCATAACTGATGTAAGCAAATAAAGAAGACGTGTGAATCATCCCCAGTGGCCTAGAATATGATGTTAATGCTACTTTAATACTTTCACAGCAGAGAAATAGAAAAGATACATTTTGATTTCTACCAAGCATTAGGGGATTAAAAAAAACAACAACGTGAATACTTAGTCCTACTTGCTTCATCTTCTTGAAAATCAATACAACAACTAACTCATAGGTATCTCAAGACGGGACGGTAGTGTCATCTACAAATGTCTTGTAGATCATGAAAACAATAAATTGCATGTACAAATTCTTTTTGGATACCCTTTCAATAACTGACAAATCTGTAAGAACAGCTCTTGAAAAATCATCACCCAATGGTTTCCATCTTCAGACAAAGGAGGAAAAACACCAAAACGTGGAAATAATATCAACGAATAATTTGTGTCAGTTAAGTCCTTTTTGAGGACAGAATCTCACCATTGCCAGATGGAAACAACAAGGGACAATCGTGGTCAGGAGTTTGATTAAGAAAAAAAAAAAGGACAACTTGTACAAAGAAACCAGACTGAAAACGGAATCCTTGCAAGTATTCTAATCTAAAAAAGCATCTTTTGTTATGAAAGCAACTTCAGGTTTTATAAAAGGTTAGAGGAACAGTGCCATCAATGTTAAGTGTATTATAAACTGGATCGGTGTGATCAAAGGTGCAAAGAAGCAGAACATTGCGAACACATTTTTCTTGTGGATGACACCAGGAAATGTAAATCCTTGGTGAAAGAACACTAAAAAAAAAAAAATTTGAGGTTGGAGCTATTGTTTTTGACCTTCAAGTTGTAAATAACCAAAGTCTACTGAAGGACTATATTATTTCAAAAGGAAACTAAATACATGTAATTTCAGCTTTTCGATTTTGATCAATAGACAGGAGAGTACCCAAAATTGATCTGAAATGAAGCTTTTGCAGCTAGAGGGCCCAGTGAGATTGGTTCTTCTATGTCGAACTTTTTGAATGCCTCTCGGAAAAAAGAAAGAAGAAATGTACCCTTCTTCTTATAGCTGAAGAGATCAGAATAGAAATAAATATTTTCTCAGTGTACTTTTCATAAACTGCTCTATGACTTTTAGGTATTATTTGTGTAATGTTTCACAGAGAGAGATGTACATCCCAAGGATTGAGCAAGTGAGCACTCCTCTTGTGGTCATTTATTCAACTGAGAAATTAAATGCTCTAATACGGCTTAACGACCATAAGCTCCAAGCCACAGAACGAAGCCCATCAGTTATTGTCAAGGGATTTGGGGGATTTAAAAAACAAAACATTTCAGGTGATTTGAAAAAAAACCCTGAAATGATACACGAGATGAAAGAGTCCAAATGCCCAACTGACGACAATGTGGTTTAAGTAAGGGCCAATCTGAAATGGTGAAATATTACTATGTAGTCCTTTCCGAGGTAAATCAGCTCACTGAGCCCCATCTTATCCGTGTTTCTATAGCTTGAAGCAAATATTGAATGATATATTATCCATCTCTCTTAATAGGATGCTCATCTATTGCAGAGTACCTTTCTTGCCAAAACTGTACCCATTTTCACCTGGGTCAAGTGAAGCATCAGGGGTTAAATTTTCTTGAATGAGGAAAAATATGGCATGTGTCCATAGAGAGAATCAAACTTGCTGCATCTCGGTCAGTTGGCCAAAGCTCTACCACTGAGCTACAGCGTCCCTAAAATGTTACTTCACTTCACTCAAACTGTCCTTCAGTCAGTCTTTGTAACAAGATCCAGTAATCCCATCCACTGCCAAATACAATACACGTTGAATTGACTCTCCTTTACAAATCCGTTCTACCTACTTCTGCTGACATAAAGAATGATCTTCATGATTTGTGTAAATGAAACATAAGCCTGAGCACATTTCTTATTTTTATGAAACTCTTATCAGTGAGTGAATACGTCTAATGTTCTGCCATTCAATTATGAACATCAGCAAATGCTCAAAATACTTTTCTTGGCCTGTCCACTACCGGTTTTATGAAGTAATGTACATCATTTTGTTATTGGTTTAAAAGTAATACACATGACATATTTAAGAATGTAAAAATAAAATTTCGGATTTAACTTTGTTTTTCCTAATCCTAAAACTGCAGACTTTTTTTTTTGTGTGAATTGCTGGGCCTCATTAAAAGCAATTAGGGACATGTTTTGAATGCTATTTTCGGATGTACTTTGTGATAAGAACCCCAACAAACTATACATTTTGGAAAAGTCTTGAGCCAAACTAGTTGAAAAGAGAAAAAAAAAAGAAGATTTTGTGTGATGATGTGACCCTGACCCCCAGGGAAAATTCAACATGGCCGCCACATTTTGTAATCATTTATAATGAGATCCCTTGAAAAAAACATAAATGTTATCTTTGTTCATCAAAGCTCCACTAAAAGTTAGCAAATTTCATGACCTTTCCAAAAATGTATAGTTTGTAAGGGTTCTCATGATGTTTTGTGGGTCAAATAACCTAAAAAGATTAACAAGGGTCAATTTTTTTGAAGATACATGAGTCACAAGACATACAAGACTGTTTTACAACAATTAGGTTTATTATGATTACTTGCATCAAAAGGCTCCAGGCCTTCTCGAAAGAAAGAATAAACAAAAATTTTTAAAAACCAATATTTTTCTTTTTAGACCCTGTTTAGGAGGTTCGATAGGGATCCAATGAGGTAGACCTCTGGTCTTATGTCTAGATCTACCTGTACTGTCAGGATCTGAGTCACTGCCATGAGTCTCACGGTCACTGTCACTAGACACAGTGTCACTGTCACTGTTTGATGCTAAATCATCACACTCAAGAACATCTACATAAAGTTCAAAGTCGTTCTGTTAAAAAAGACGTCGCGATTTCATAGCCTATCTGATGCCAGTTTGATAGACTGATGATCACAGATTGACAGAGTTGAAAGATCAGGGAGTTCCCCAAGTTGGAGTCTAAAATCATCGCAAAATATGTTGTTTCCAGTAAAAAGAGCTCTGTAGTATTCTTCATCCACAGGAGATCACATACTGTATAAATAGGGCTAATATAGACGAAGAGAATTAATAGTGAAAAACCAGAGACGATATTAGCCGATTTCGTCTGCTCCCGCAGAATAGCATACGGCAGCTTACCACAGTTTTAGGGTTACTCCCAATTTTGCTCCTCCTGATCTATATTCTGTTTAAATGGTAGTCATGCATTATTTGATAAGAAAAAAACTTTAAGCTGATTTACACACCTTTGAGAACTTCCTAAAGGTTTCAAATTTGTGAGACAATTAGTAAGCTCCAAATATGAACAGACGATTTAAACATTAAAAAAACAAGCTAATCACTATCTTGTCTCAAAAATAGCAAGCAAACAACAAAAACAAACAGACAATAACAAATTCTTAGCTGCCTTCATCTTGTTGTATGCTTAAATATATTCAAAAGTGTATTTCTCAAACTTTAACATCTTCTTCCTGTTCACATTGCATCAAATTTAGGCATATCATAACAAACTGACCCCAAGCTGTAATGACATCAGAAGTTCAAAGGCGCATCATGTGTTGTGCCTTTATTCTACTGTCAATGTTGGACAGCCAAAGGTGTATCAGGTTTTACGCCTCCTGATCCATGAAATTGCGATGCGAACATTGGCGTATCATCAATAATTCTTTTAAACTTCTGTCGTCTGTTTAGGGGTGCAAATTACATTCATGCAATGGCTGAACTCTGAGTTGCATAATTTGTTGAAATAAAGCAGTTTTTACTTCATGCTGGAAATTAGCATTTTTATGATACACCTCTGTTCTATCACGTCCGCGATGTAACATCACGGAATGGACTATAAGATATACTCTGTATCTAAGTGTATCGACAAGTACTGATGTATGTTGTTAAGAGGTGTGTATAATCCAAGGCTCTTCATATGTTCTAAGCCATTCTTGTTAGTTGAGAGAGAATGAATCTCAAAGTCTTGTTATTCATCCCTTCTTGGGGCTTTATACCAGCAGGTTCAACTTTTTTAAATCACTCTCATTCATGTTCCGAATTTCAAATTCAGTAGACTTTTTTTCTTCAGTGAATCATTCGGTTATGTCCACATTTTCCCTTTGGCTGTTTTGTGATGTCAGCTTTCGTGCTATCCTCATATTTCATGTCATGGAATATGTCTGATTTAATTAAAAATCCAAAGCATTTTAACTATGTAGATGTTTAAATGGATCTAGATAAATTTATCATATATCATGCACATACCATATGTTTGTTTGCCTAATGAGCTTTTTGCCCATATTTTGTGTTTTGGTCAAATGAATAATGCATAATGTTGAATCTGTAATTTATGGTGATCATCACATATTTTATTTTATGTGGGGGCTGTATTGGTTTTACTATTAGCATTCAGAGCTGTACAAAAGTTTATTTTGTTGAATTGTCAGGTGATTTCTAATGATTCTGCGAGCTGTTGTTTCTTTTGACTTAATAAGGCTGAATGTTCAACCAAGGTCTATCTCATCACTGCTTAAATTGAAGGCAAGTCGATGGAACATACTTCATCCATGATGTCATAATTTTGATACAGGTGCCATTCATGTTTTTCCTCCTAGATGCATTATGCTGTAGTCTATTCTTTAAAAGTGGTCTGACAAGTCTTTTCAGATCTTCTTGAAGTTTTCCTCTTGATTCTTATTATCACTATTGAAAAGTCTTAGCACTGACCACACAGAGACAAACATCAATGTATATGATCATTGTTATAAATGATCCATGAAAGATTAGGGACAATAACTCTTCCTTGTGTTTTACACCTCTCACAACATCTAGGTGGCATTCAGCTCCACCAACTACATGTACTTTTTGTTATCATTTTTCCATACATTGCTTTCATTTGGTAATGTGTGCTTCAATTTGATGTTACAATCTTTTGTTTTTAATTTAAAATTATCACTTATTTCTGTGAATCATTGCAAGACTACAATAATGAACCAATGCCTTTTACAGAACTAGTAAAATGTCTTCACTGCTAAGTCATCCTCCTTGTTTACATATACGTGTCTCTTTCCTTGATAGGTATCAATGACACAGTATCGTAATAATGGCGTCAGTGACACAAACTGTCAGTCTCCCACATCTCCACACTCAGCTCCTTCATACAGTCCGGTGCAATCTCCTGGGCTGACTCCGACTACTCAAGGCGGGAACTCAACCTTTAGTGATGCATATTTCGTGCAACAGCAGCAGCAGCAACAGCAGCAACAGCAGCAGACAAGTGCTCTACAGCATCAATTTGAACAGTTTAACATGGTAATGTAAATGTCCTTGACAAGTGCAACATACTTCTTAATTTCTCATTTGTTGAAACTTTTAGAGGTCACCCTTTTTTTTTCCTTTCTAAAGAGCAGATTTCTTTTTGTTTTTCGACGACTTTTGTCTCCACTATTCTTGTTCAAATAGATCTTCTGTTCATTTCTCTGTTCCACTGAAATAGAAATCAACAGTAAAAGGTTGAAACAGGACAATAAATGGAGTTGCCATGCATTTTTCTCTGTCTTTTTATTCTCCTGCTTGCTCTTGATCAATCAGTTAACAATAACAGACATTGGATCTTAAATGTTACACTTCAATTTATCATCCTTCTGAACCATATATATTAATCTTTTCCCCACAAAATCATTTCACTCTTCTATTTACATACCAAGTGTAGCTCTTAAAGCCCTTCTGTTTATGTTTAAATAAATGTAGACTTAGAAAATAGTTTGTACTTGTTCCATGTCTTGCCTTCTCTGTGCACTTCTCACTAAATAGATCTCATATTTTAAAAAAAAAAATAAATCAACAATTACTTTAACAATCAACTGTATCTTGAGCATTTCCCTTTTTATAGTGGTCGCCTGTACTAACAGCCATTGTTCTTTGACCACTTTTGTGTTTTTCCATTAATTGTTCGAACCTGCCCAAAATGGATCGCTGTCCGATGCAGCAATAGCCTATCCTTTTCAGCCGTTTATCCTGCTCATAGCTTTCACTTATGTGGAGCTTGCTATACACTGATTCTAGTTTAAGGCATTTACGCAGTCCCATGCACGTAGACCAAGAAAAGTTATATTACTTTAGAACCCAGAAAAAATTTTTTTTTCTTGTTTGTTGTTTTGTCTTTTTAGAATTCCTTTTGTTTGCAATCAGTCTTATCCCTGAAAAGGCTTATGACTTTACTTGAAGTGTAGTTCTGTGTCAAGGCCTTCATGACCTACTTTCAATGTAAACACATATCACAAGGTCGCAAGCTCCCATTGGATGGTTGATAACGAAGACAATAGACTACATATGAACTTAAAATAACTTGCAATCTCCTTGGCTATTCTTCCAGTTAAAAAAAAAAAAGAAAATAAAAACTTCCGGGTCAGTTCCCTTTTATGGAGTTTAAAAATTGTTCACTAAAGCGGGTTGGGGTCAATAACACAAAGACAAAGCATTCCTTCTTCCTAATGCCCCAAATTCAGGGCCTGAGCTCGTATGAGTGTATGACACAAGTTAAGGGCATTAGCTTTAAGGGGATTAAATACATTTTTCAAATATTTGTAAAAATTACCATATCTGTCTCATTCTCCATAGCGTACAGCTGCCCATAATGATTTTTTTGAGTGATTGCTGTGGAGATTTTTGTCCGTAAATGATTAATGCATCATGAAGCTGCACTTTGGGCAGATTTTCCTTTATTTCATAATATGCGGCTATTGGCACCAGTGGGTGTACAAGGTCTGGCATAAAGATGTCTACTAGAAATAAAGTGGTATATCACATAGATATCTTATTTTTAATTATGTTGTGCCATTGTTCATAAATTTTTTTCCCCCTGTTTCAACAGCTCTTAATCATTTACTGTAACCTTTGCATGATCTTTTTGTTTTCATGTCATCCCTTCTCATGAGTAACTTATCCATATAAGGATAGGCCCAAACGAGATGCCAAGCACTTGACCGTCAGTTCAAGCCACGACCTCGTGAAGGTGCACGCATTTCTTTGTGCTGGACTACACCGTTGTGTTCAGTGGACTTTCTGTGATTGTGTTTGTGCTAATTCTAGCTCTATTTCTAATTCTATTTCATATATTTAAAATAAACAACCTCCGTTTCTGCAAGTTCTTTACATAATGCAGTTTTTTTTAATAAATCTAATATACAGATGTAATTGGATAAATTGCCACTCATATAATGGAAACTAATACTTGCATTTCGTCTGTCCTCAACATGGTTCGGACATTTTCATAAACTGATGGTAGTGGTTCTGGGCCTTATCCCGAACAAATAAACAAGGACCACTCTAAAAATCTGTTGGGGCAACCACAGAAAAATTTAAAAGCCTCTCGCACTCAAATGACAAAGACAATCATAAGGGTCATGATTCGAGTAAACAAAACAAAGATGGCAGCAACAAGGAATCTACAAAAAGAGGAAAAAAGTTGCCCACAGTACGGGATGGGCCAAATGACCCTGAAAGGGAAAGTGCTGGCAATAAATTTCTTGCCATACATGACAGGCTGAATGATCCTGAAAGGGAAAGGCCGGATTCCGATATGATGGAAGAATTCATTCAATTTATTAGAAGTGCAAAAGAACAATTTGCAGAAATTAGATCTTCCCTGGAAATCCTGCACTCCTCAAGAACAGAAACACTGCAGACACCTGTAGCACGCATAAAAGAGACTAATTTGAAGCGATTGAATGTCTTGTCGAGGGCTCGGTGGATACGGAAAGCGAAGATGAGGGGGCGGAGAAAGATAACTTGGTGGACAAGCTCAATCAACTGTTTGCCACTGCCAACGAAGTTGGAGATGATATCGACACTTCCCTAGCAACTGTTGTTGACCAGGCGATGATTCATGCCCCAACAAAAGAAAAATTAAATAAAGATTAGAAAAACATAAATGTCCAAGAAATGTAAAGCGCTTAAAGACACCAAAAACAAACACAAAAATTTGGCACAAAATGTCTCAGATTCTTAAAAGAAAAGATCTTCTTGCAAGAGGCTCACAATGTGACAACCAAATCTATGACCACCATTGTAGCAGCTATGGACTATTTGTTGATAAAAATTAAACAGAAAGGAACAATTGACAGCAAACACGTTTTCAAAATGCTAACTGATACACTGTGTACCAATTCTGCCATGTACTTGAGTTACATAACTATGAGGAAAGACAATATTAGGCCATGCCTCAGCCAAGACTTCAGTACTATTTGTATTTCTGATGACAGGGAAGATGGTAACAATGAATGGCTGTTATAGTGCAAAAATTAGCAGAGAAGGTGAAAAATGCTGGGGAGTCAAACAAGCTCTCAAATGCCGTCATTGCAAAGCACTCAGGCTATTACCATACAAATCGAGGTGAGAATTCAAAAAAACTTACCAAGGCCAATACTACACAAGCCCCCGGTCCCACCAGTATCGCTGCCAATCAGAGATGGAACGGGGAGCAAACTACCCCATACGGCCTCGACCATATCATCGTCGGTCCGAAAAGAGCCAACACAATTCCATCAGTAATAAATAACACTAGTAATTTTTATGCAAGAAAAGTTAAAGATTACCAAGATGAATGGCATAAAATAAGAACCCCTGAATTCTGCAACTAATTGAAGGA
>JAOYNN010236532.1:0-10538 GCA_025770095.1 Goniobranchus kuniei
CAAGGCTTAAATGTGTATTTTGATTCAAAACCACAAAGAATAGATGCATTAATAGGGTTTTAGGACTCCCTTCAGTTGAAGGGTAAAACAGAGTAAATGCCGTGCAGGTGATTTCGTCATTGCGTCAACAAATAAAAGGCCACAAAACACACACCATAAGTCAAAATCAAAAAATGACGTGTTTGTAGGTCCTTTAATAAGAATGAATGACTCACATCAAAAATTGGACTATGGGAAGGTTTATTAAGAGAAAAATTGAAGACAAAAAGTTTCCCTAGCTATATGGCCCTCTTTCATGGAATTCGTCTTCCGCTTTCTTGAAGTATTTTTTTCCACTTGTTGTTTCAGAGTGAAAGAGATGGGATCAGTGCCAGAAGGGCAGCTTTAACAAGTTCTTCCATGATATTTAACAGCAGGACAGCCCTACCAACACAGTCCAGTCCTGTAAGAAGCATCTTCCACTCATCAACCCAATGACAGGAAAGGGATAATTGTCTCATAGAACCATTGATTTCTGAGATAAATTTTTCATGAAATTTTCTTGATCGATATTAACAAATCCTTGATATCTAAGCCCTACTCAATTTATCAGATGACCAGGACAGAAACAAATTGTCTGCTTCATTCACTCAGGGCATATTTTCACATTTTCAAAAACACTACTTTTCAATACCAATATAATCCTGATCGGATACTGCTCATCCTACTTTAAGTAGGTATCCCAAACTCCTGCTCAGCAGCAGGCGAATTTCCCGTCATCGCTAAAACATAATGCCATTTTCAACCAGCTCTTATTCTTTCAAATCAAAGTCAGCCGACATAAACATTTACAATAATATACTTTGACCCCTGCCTTATCCTATTATTCAATCGGTTTTTTCTATAGATTATGGGGAAAGCCATAATAAACTGTCAAAAATGACTAATTGAACGGGTCAGATCGCCATTTGTCATGAGTTTCAATGGCGTGTTGGCTCATACTGGAATGGCTCTCCTTGCTTACACATTTCGCGCTCCATGGCTACTAGGCCTATTGCTATGAAATAAACAATCTGTCAGAATCCAGCTTGAATGAGCTTTATCATGGTATGATTTTCTCGTTTTTCTTCTATCAATAAAGAGCTCAAAACGACATGGAAAACCCATGCTACTTTTCGAATGGAAAATTTCAACCCTTCGCGAAGGAAAATGAACAAGAAAGTTATATCACTAGAAACTGCTACCTTTGAAGATCAATATGTGCAACAATGAAGATATTAGGTTTTTTCGGCATGGAGCGCCATCGGTGAAAGTAAAGGCTATATTTTATGATGATGAGCTCAGCGCCAACATCGATGCAATCAAACCAGCGCACTAGATCTACCTTGAATCGGGGTCGACTGGTCGCCGTATCTTGATTTACTGTGCAATTTTTAGACCCCCTTACACAACCAAATTTTCTGTCATGGTTCCAGAATGGGTAAGGATGATCATGAAATAGTTGTAAGATTTATTTGCTTCTAGTGACTAACTGTATTTGTATACTATCATTGCAACATTGGGGAGATTGACCGTCGATCACGGCTGAGGCGAAGTGGGCTATGATCGTGGCGCTTCGAGCCATCATCTAATTTTACTGTAATTGCATCAGGTTGTAAATATTATTGAATCAAAAAGATAAAAGATCAAAGTTTCCATTTTAATGTAATATTTTTAGCCAGATTGTAATATTACCCATTAATTTGGGGATTATTTCGGCCAAGACCTTCAGACCATTCACTCAGCTGATTTAAAATGGCCGCCGATATCGGGCCATCGTGAACTCGTCCATTCATGGGGGTGTTTGGCTAGAAAGTGAATCGGATTTGTGCGTGGATAATGTGCGACATTGTTTTATCCAATCTAATATTTTTTTTTTAAAAATTAGTGGCTTTAATGAAAGAAAAATCGATCTTGAGAAGGAGCGAGGTACATGCTTTTGTTAAGCTTTTATTACTATTGTCTTAGACTGATAGTCTACAGATTTCGTGATAGTGGACTCTCCCATTCTGTACATCTTCCGAGCATTGTTCACTAGGTAGGCTATTCTGTGGCTTTGTTTAGCCAGTCTAGTTTATTACCTGAGTTGTTTTTTTTCCCAAATAAATTTGGATTAAAGAATCTCTAGTTCTACCACTATTGCACTAATTAAAAAAAAAAAGTTCTCAGACATGGCTGAATCACAGTTACTTTTATTTTTACACTGTTTTTCTATTACAGTGGTTCATTGTTACAGCACTGGTAGATTAGTTTTTGTTTGTTTGTTTATTTATTTGTCTGTCTGTTTTTTGTTTTGTATTTTGATAAATAAGTCAGGTCTTTTTATAGATTCCCTTCGTTAAGAGGTTTCCTCTTAAGCAATTAACTTTTTATCTGATGTGTTGAAGCTCTCACATAAAAGTTATTAAACACCGATCAGCACTCCAAAGCACCACTGACTCATGTCACCTGCGCACATTGATTGAGCCTATGGTACTATGATTGCAGAATGCATGTCTTCAAAGATTGGAAAACAAATTATTTTCAGCCATTGCCTGTTGAAAGTATGCATATTATATTATGATTAATGCTTTACAATTTCACATAAATATATCCTATATGCTTAGGTATTATAGTAATGAAAGGATGAAAGTCATTTTTACCCATTCATTTTGCTGATTATATTAAATGAAAAAATTAATTATGCTCTCAACTCTGTTCAGTTAGGTTATATCTTACAAAAAAAAAGCAAAAATGGATTTGTGAACCCAAAACACTTAAACAGGCCAAATTTCAATCATATATTTCAATATTTTCTTGTGTTTATGAGGAAGAAGTGATTTTCACCAAAATTTGCTCCCAAAAGCGAATTTTGCATTTTGTCACATTTTGTGACATAATAATTCAGATCCTGTTTGTCTGAAAAAAGTTAAGGGTACTGTCTCTACCTGAGGGAAGTTTTAATAACTTTCTTACATAAATGTCCTGGTTATGCTTCCCAAAAATGACATTTTTTACAATTTTGACAAAAATCAGTCATCTGGCGACGAAATTTTAAAAAATTTTGACACAGTATTGCAATAAATTTTTACAAGATGAAGATCTCACTTCTTGTTTTACTTGTGTTATTCAAGTTTTGCTGATGGATACAAGTAAAAGAAGTCAGTTAACACCATTGATGTACGTTCTACAGCCATGTAAACTTGGCCCATTTTCACATTACGCACTTGGTCGCCAAAAATCAAAGAAAAAAAAATAATTGAAAAGTTCATAACTTTTTGATTTATTGACCAAATTTGATGATTTTAAAAAATGAAATTCATGGTTTGATTAGTTCTTTCTGATAATGCTGAAAAATAGACAATACTATAGAAAATAAATTTTAGTCTGGTATACCTACTTTTAAGGCCCTTTTAGGAAATTTTGGTCTGAAAGAATGATATCATTTAGAGATGTGGTTGAAAAAGTTTATGATGAGTGCGCCATTTTTGCTTTTAAACTCTCATTTACATCTTGAAAGACTTTACTACAGTCTAGTCTCGCTTATCCGAAATTGGGAAATCCAAATCCCATTGAAATCCGAACAGTTTGGGTGGGGACGGATTTTGATCGTATTGTTTCTTTGTAGTTGGATCTGAACATGCGTAATTTCAAATTTGAATTCCTTTGTTGTAGAAAAATAACTACTTTCGGTTCACTTTCTCCACATCAAAGGCAATCAACTTGGCTTTTTGTAGTATGAAAGTCTGATTTTGGTTTTTCTGTTTTTTTTTGGCAATTTGTAGACACAAACACACCAATGTTGTAGACAGACGCCATTGTGATATATGTTCACATAGATCTGGTCATCTAGAGACTCAGATAAACCTTTTCAGATCTCGCAAGAAGTGAGACAGGGTGCAGACACTGTTACTTTTGTCCCCTGTCTATGATGCAAGTGTGCATATCATCATTCAGCTGTTACAGGTGATTCAGAAACTTGTTAATGAATGAACCTCTTTAACTGTGATCACTTTGACATGTTGACAAAGCAGATGGGTACATTCACTTTCAATGTCATCGGTCCTTGGTGGCCTACCAACCCGCGATTTTTATTGTTGACTCTGTCTTATTTAGGCAGATGACGTGCAAACAGTTTGCATTGGCATTTGCTTATGCCAATCACATTGTCTGGTTGAAAATGCACTTGATTTACATGGCTATAGGTTCTGAGGCCCTTCCATGATTGATTATGCAATCTTTGATGACCCTTGGTCAGTGATTCTCTAATCCGAAAAATTTGGTAATTGAAACAAATTGCCTGTGACAGAGGGGTTCAGATTATGGAGACTAGACTGCATGATGAACATGTATGCTTAGAGAATGACATCAACAATATAAAGTTTCAGATTTTTGTCCTTCATCAAATACAAAACAAACAAAAAAACCCCAACCCAAACAAGCAGCAAGGAGAACTAGTATGATATAGATCATTATGAGTAAGATGAAATGGAAATCTTTGCTTCTGGTGTTCTCAACCAAGTGAAGAAGATAGTGAAAGTAAGCAATACAAGAAAATGTTGTTGAATGCTGTGGAGAATTCTAAATAAGTTAAGCAAGTAAAACAAGAGTGTAATTTGGGTTTTTGGTTTCAGTTTTGAGTTTGCTTTTTTAAAATAATTCATAGGATCTTGATCCTCTCTGTTTGCATATGCACAAACTTTTACTTTATTGGTATGAATGCCTTTTACAATCTGAGGCCACACTCTTTAACGCAAAATTACAAATGAGTACAAAACTGAAGATAATCCAAACGTATATCATCTCCACACTACCATATGCCTGTGAAACTTCGACCTTGAACTCAGGGAGTTGACAGCAGCTGGAGGCTTTTGAAATGTGGATTTACAGGCAACGACTAAAAATCCGTTGGACTGCGCGAACAACAAACGAAGAAGTACTGAAAAAGATAGGTAAAAACAGAGAACTTATAAGCACAATCAAAAAGAGACAAATGAATTTCTTCGGCCATATTTGGAGAAGAAAATGGCCTCGAAAAACTAGCAACTTGTGGCTACATAGATTGTCGACGTGCAAGAGGAAAACAAAGAGTCACATACTGAACTGGACTAAGACAAAGCACATCCATCATAACATCAAATACAGAGTACACAAGAACAGCAGAAGATAGATGGAAGTGAAGAAAGATGATCAGCAGCGTGCAAACCAGCACTCACCATGCATGAGGATGATGATTTCCCTGCATCAAGCAGGAGAATAGAAAATTGAAAGTGGAGGGGGTTAATAAGAAATGAAGTTTCTCCATAGGTGTATGAATCAGGTGTACAAACATCAGCATTTATTCCATTTAAACCCTTTGTGAGTCACTACGTCTTACATTATATCTCATAATTGGAATTATTCTTATATTCATTTTACACACATTTTAAATTACCTAATTTGTTCTTGTAATTTTCATTGTTTTTAAGGCACCTTTGAAGAGAAAGCCTGGTGGAAGATTTGACTATGATGCCAGTCTTCTCAATGTCAGAGCCATCAAAAAGTAATACTTTTATTTATTAAAACACTTTTTAATATTTAGTGTGCAGCCGAACGGGCAAGATGTGTTTCTGTTCTGTGCTATAAATGTGATATTTCTGTGCTCCATTCCATATCTATTTTCTGGATTTTTACACCGTATGACTTGTGAACTTGTGCTGTTTTAGAATATGTACATTTTATCATTTTTCACGAAGGGAAGTTTATATAAATTGCTTAGTTTACTATGGATACTTCATTTTTACAGAAATCTTAAAGTCACATCCTGTCAGCTACCATTTAAAAAAAAATCATTTTCACCAACCATCCACTTTCAAACAATCTCGATATCCCTTTTAACTTTTCTGATCCTATGTTTAATAAACACCCATTTCAAAACAATCCAAGATGTCAAGTTGGCAAAAGAAAACAACATATGATTACAACTATTTGTCGCCGAAGACCGCCCCTCTCTTACCCCCATCGCAATTATCAACCTTGTCGTGACCTTGTTGTCGTCCCTGTTCAAAATTAAGTATTTATGAATAAGGAAATGAATGATGAGGATGGTGAAAATGTAAACACTGTGAAAATGTTCTTCATGGGCTTGGCTATCCCATCAGGTAAAACAAACAATGCTGATGAAACTGATGTCATTGAACACACAAAAATAATGCGCGCCGGTACAACCATGAATTTTGCGACCTGGAATGTTAAAACACTAAATGGAGACAGTAAATTTGAAATTGGAGTAAAGAATTGGAAAAATATAATATTGATATTATGGGTATGTCCGAAACAAGATTGAAAGACCAAGGAACCGCACTTCATGAAGATAAGATTGTGCTGTACTCAGGTGGGACAAAACACATACATGGTTTAGGCATATTGCTGAGTAAAGAGGCAAAAAGTGCATTGTTATCATGGGAATCGATTTCACCAAGAATAAAAACTGCAAGGTTTCAAGGAAAGCATTCAAAAATGTCGGTTATCCAGATCTATGCTCCTACAAATACAAGTGATGATACTGAAAAAGACAAATTTTATGAGCAATTACAAATGACAATGAACAAATTACCTAGACATGATTTCATCACCGTCATGGGAGGTTTTAACGTACAGCTACCAAAGAACAGAGAAGGATATGAATCAGTTCAAGGGAACAATGGAAGCGGCCATCTCACAGAAAATGGTGAATGACTACTATCATTTTGCCTTCACAATGGTCTCAAAATAATGAATACTTACTTCAAACACAAAGATAGACATAAAACAACATGGACATCACCAGACAACAACACATGAAACGAAATTGATTTCACCTGCGCGAATAAAAGGTGGGTAAGCTCAATAAAAGATGTCAGAGTGAAAAGAGGAGTTGATGTCGGATCGGACCATGAACTAGTTATAAGAAATATCAGGCTGAACTAAAACGAACCTACAGAGGAAACACAAAGGCTGCTGAAAGACCACTTGTATTACAAAACTTGAAGATACAACATCCAACAATGCTATGCAGTAGAACTCAAGAACAATTTTGAAGCCCAAACAATAAATGATGACAGTGACAATCAGGAGGACAATCAACAAAGTGGTTTGCAAAATCAAAACTACAGAAATGATGATACAGAAACTCAATGTACAATATTTAAAGATGCCATAACAAGGAGCGTTGATAATATCATTGAAAGAAAACGAGGACGCAAAACTGAACAATGGATTTCAAATAAGTCCCAGGACTTGATCGATGAAAGAAAGGAAGCTAAACAAAAACTGCTACAAATGGGAAAGGAAGACGCAAAACAAAAATACAAAAAATTAGATAAATTTGTTAAATCACAGACAAAGATAGATAAACAAAATTGGATAGTTGCTAAAACAATAGAGGCACAAAAAGCAGCTGAAAAAATGATACAAGAACTGTCTATTAGATAATAAATGAGCTTACGAACAGTGGAAAGAAATCACAGGTGCCATTAAAAAGCAGATGGGCAAAGATTGAATACAGAACAAGAAATTGAGAACAGATGAGTCGAACACTTTCAATCAATGCTAAATCAACCGCAACTTGCAGAGCACTTGGTTATTGAGAACGAGCACACTACTTTAGACATCAATACAGGCCCAATATCAATAAAGGAAACTCGTAAATTCATAAGAAAACTGAAAACCAGCAAGGCAAGGCCGTGGGAATGAACAGTATCCAACCGGAACTACTCAAATATGAAGGTGAGCCCATCGCTGAAATATATCATGGAGCCAGGAAAAAACACCAGAAGAATGGAGAATTGGAACCATTATCCCTCTTCCAAAAAAGGGAAACCTGAGCTATTGTTCCAATTGGAGAGGCATAACACTTCCCTCACTGCCTAGTAAAGTCCTGTGCAAAATAATCCTAAACATAGATGAACAAAGTGGCTTTAGATCAGGTCGATCATGCACTGACACCATTTTTGCTCTATGAAACATCATTGAAAAAACAACTAGAACATAATGTTCCAATTTTCATACATTTCATGGACTTTCAAAAAGCATTTGATAGCATACACAGAGAAATGATGTGGCAGATCCTTTTGGCTTACGGAATTCCAACAAAAATTATAAATGTGATTAAAGCATTATACAGTCAGACAAAATGCAATGTAAAACTCAGTCAGAAATAAAATTGAATTTTCAAGGGTCATGAGCAACAAATATTGATAAAGAATTAAAATAAAATTGAATTTTTATTAATGTTTCAAGAGTCATGAGCAGCAAATATTGATATAGTATTAAATAATTTTTTTCTGTTTACTGTTAGGCTTTCTTTGTCTTTTTACTTTGCTTTACCCCTTGCTCAGCATTTTTTGTGATCTCACACTTCGTCTCTCTTCCTTTTCTTTTTTTTTTTTTTCCTTTTTATCCTTTTTAAGAATTTTATTTGCAATAATGTCAATACTCGTGAAAACTCGATGGCAGTGTATAGTTCAGTTGTTTGAAATTGTTTTTTGGGGGGTAGCTTGAGAGACAGCAAAATTTCCAATTTCCATGTTCCATAGTTGTGTTGGCCTATGGGGTTGACAAGAATGGTGATCAGAAAGAGATGTGGCGGTCTCTTGTTTTGACTCACTTACTTCAGGCATTTCAATTTCAGTTATGCCAGAACTAGACCAACTGATGCTGTCCACAAAAGTTGGTTTAGAACTGGCATTTGAGTCAAACACAAAAGACCAGTCAAATTCTTCCTGAACCCGGTTCCACTTGCATTAATAGTGTAAGCTAGGCCTATTTCACTCAGATCTACGTAAGTTGTTGTCTCCCTATCCAATTCTGTGATTGGCTCTGTTTCATCTTGGATACCACATATAGCTAATGCCGGCTCTAATATATCTGAGCCTGATGGATACAGGCTATAATATAATCACATACTGATGTGGAAATGAACAATCCCTGTGTAGAAGAAATGGTGATTGTCTCATCCAAATATGGTATCACCATGTCTTCTCCACAAGGAGCTGCCTGGTGATCAAGATCAAAATCATCAGGACCAAAAAGTTCGGGATCTATAGACAAAAAGTCATGGCTCTGACTTGGGCTTGACACCTAAGGAAGCTCCCTGTTCATGGATTCTGCAGGTGAATAAATTTTTGAACCTACCACCGAACTGTCTATTGGGTGAATCCCACAGGACTCAAAGGACTTGCTGATTCAGTTTTTTGGTCATGGTTTTTTCCCGTGCCATTTTAAAATTCCGGGCCTTGCCTTTTTGTCAACAGTGTTATCTGGATCCAGAGCCATATACTCGGTAAGCAGACCAGAATAGTGTGTTTTCAGTGGTTTAAGCACTACTCTGTCCAGTGGCTAGAACAGGCTTGTAGTGTGGGGAGGAAAGGTCATCAGAATAATGTTTTCTTCTCTTGTCCTTTGAAGAAGCGTGATAGCCTCATGGCTGCTATGCAAATCGCATAGGATGATCTATGGCCTTTCATCTCCACAATACTTTAAAAATACCTTCTCGAACCACTCCTTGCCGAGTAGCTCAGTCATCCAGGCTTTTCCCTGGTAGTTCCAGATGGTGCCCTGGGGAGCGTCCTCAACTGAATAGGAATCCAGGCCTTGGGCCGTTTTCCCTTTCGCATTGACCATAGGTGGCAAACTTTGTTTGCTGTTCACTGTTATAACAAGCACATTCTTGTTACCCATTTGGGCGACAACCTTTGCTGGCTTATGCAGAAACTGAAAATCTGTTTCATCAGTGTTTCATAATTTATGCGGCCAAGTATCCAGCTCATTGTCAATGAGCACCTTTTCCAGGTCAATATAATAATTATTAATGGTGTCCTGATTAAGGGCCCAAATTCCATTTCCTTGCATTCCCTCTGGACTGCGAATGGCAAGTTCCGGATGGCATGCCTTTAATCCTCTCCAAAAGTGAACTCAGGGTTTACCATCTTTGAAAAGTATCTTAAGGTTTAGCCTCTGGACAACTTGACCTTGATAAAAGAAAAAGAATGCAGTTTATTGTGATTACAGACCCCAAATTTACAGTAGAATCACTTTAAACTGAAAGTCTCTAAAGTGAAAAGTACCTTGCACCGAAAAGAAATAGATAAGTTGTTTGGCTGTCTTCTTTGTCTTTGTACAATTTTTTTTTTATCGATAAACTGAAATGCTTCTTAGCGGCACTGCCTTTAAACGTAAACAACATTTGCACCAGTTCCCTTCTCCGTTATCCAAAATAAACAAAAAAATAAAAAAAACCCATAACAAAACAAAACAAAAACAACAAACCCAATGGAATCTTCACCCAATGGCTAGATCAGTCAAATCTCCTTGAAAAAAAATATCGTTGAAACTCCTTAAATTTCATAAAATCTCCTCAAATTCTCAGTTTCATACAATTTCAAGATTGACCACTCTTGAAGTTCCAATTGTCCTTGAATAATACTTGTGAGCGAAGATCTTTTTTTATGATAAAAGGCCTGAAGTCTACAGGTATGCCGTTTTCCATCATTTTCCGTGTTTTGACTTGATCCATTTTCCTC
>JAOYNN010236643.1:0-10538 GCA_025770095.1 Goniobranchus kuniei
ATTATTATTGTTATTATTATTATTATTATTATTATTATTATTATTATTATTATTATTATTATTATTATTATTATTATACTTCTCACAACCAGCCCAAGCAGAGTTGAGCTAGAGACTGTTCTATTATAGAACAGTCTCTGGTTGAGCCATGGATTCTTGGCCGATAGCAGCACAGCCGCGGATCCTAGTCCGACAACAGCGTTGGCGTGCCACGGATATTTGCGGAAAACTTTCCACCCTGATTATCTAACCCTATTTCAATGTTATTTTAGTTGATAAGTTACTTCACAACCAAAACTTACATTACATTTGGTTTTGGTTTTTATATTTTATATCATTGTCGGTTATAAATGTAACTGTATACTAGATGATAACATTGGAAAGCCATAAAAATGCATATTTTTCAAGGTGCTGTGTTTTTCTTACTTTTACAGACTAATGAATCTGCATGAAACTATTCAGCTTATTGGGGAGGATGACAGCATTGTAGATGCAGAGATTTTCATTCAGCCACCAGGTGCGGAAACCAAAGTAACAATGACAGTGGGGATGAAGACAATGTTAACATCAAAAACTTGCCACGAGCCCAACTTCAGGCTGCCACAGACATAAGAGCTCATACTAACACTAGAGATGAAATCACAGTGTCCCAAGAAGTAAAATTGACATCAAGTTATCATTCTTCATCTGCACAATGTACCCAATAATATGTTACGAGATGTTTGAGGTTTTGGAGCTGGATTAATGTGGGGTATGTGCATGAGGGTGTGTAGATTGATGTTAATTTTTAACCCATCTATTCACATTGCATATTATTATGCAATTAATTAAAAAACACATTATTTTCCTTCTGGTTTTTATGAAACTGGGCCATGCTTGGGAAAGAAATTCTAGCATTTAAAAAATTAAAAAAAATTTTTGTATGACAAATTTTCTCCATTGTTTTATTCCCAGGAGGAATTCCTTGAGGCCGGGTCTTCTTGTCTGCAAGTCACCCTACCCCACCGAGGAAGAAACTAAATGTGGAATCCATGTGGCAAAAGGATGACCTGAAGAGAAATGAAAGAACATCGGCACAGCAGGAAGAGCCCCAGTCTGACCAAATATGGACCATCTTTCCCTGCTTCAGTATCTGAATTGTTTATGGACAATGCTGTTGTGGACTATATTGTAGAGCAGACAAATCACTATGCCAGACAGACTGGGGATCATACTTTTCACATGACCAGAGACAAATTTAGACTCTTTCTTTGTATTCTTTTCATCTGAGGGTATAATCCACTACCAAGATGTCCTATGTATTGGGAACTAAGAGATGATGGGTACAATAAAGCTGTCAGTGAAGCCATGTCAACAACTGATTTTGATAAATGCATGAAGTACCTTCATCTCACTCCCAATGACAATCTAGAGGCGGGAACAAATTTGCCAAAGTCATGCCGTTGATTTACATGCTGAGAGAAAGATTTTTGAATTTTTTTCAGGATGAGAAACATCTTTCTATTGATGAAAGCATGTGCCCCTATTTTGGAAGATGTGGTGCCAAGCAATGGATCTGAGGGAAACCCATACGCTTTGGCTTAAAGCAATGGGTGTTAGCCACTTCTTTCGGTTACATTGTCAGCATCATTCCATACCAAGGGCAGAAGCTGGTGTTGATAATGTAAATGGGCTTGACTTTTCAGTTGTGGAACAGCTTGTGTCTTGCTTGCCTCAATTACCTTTCCATTTGACCTTTGAGAACTTTTTTACTTCAATTCCTCTGTTGTCATGGTTGAATGGAAAGAATTTCGGAGCAACTGGCACAATCAGAAGCAAACGAACTGGCGATTGTCCCCTGAAAGACACAAATCTCTTGAAAAAAGACAAACAGGGATCCTTTGACTACCGCCATGATAAGAAGAATGGTATTGTTGTAGATGAGTGGAACGAGAACAACGTAGTCACAATTGCTTCCAACAAGCATGGTGTCAAACCACTGCGCAAGGCCAAAAGGTGGTGTGCCAGAGACAAGGCAAATGTGCAAATCGATCAGCCCAATGTGATCAATGTTTACAACAGTACAATGGGTGGGGTGGACAGAGCAGACCAGAACATAGGGGAGTACAGCACCCATATGAGAAGTAACAAGTGGACATGGCCCCTATTTGCTTTTTTATATGGATGCAGCTGCACAAAACGCTTGGCTCTGGTACCGGAAGACCCCAAGGTCTTAAAGCAGACCTCTTGATCAACTGGCCTTCAAGCGGTCGATTGTGCACACATACTTGCTGCAACATCAGAAAGACAAGGACTGTAAGGAAACCTTTGACATGAAGAGCCCCACCAATGTCTCGACATGTCTCTGATACAATCCAGACTGACCAAGTGAACCATCATCTCATGTCTGGTATGACACAGAGGCGCTGTGGGTATTGTGACAAGAAGACAAAATACATCTGCACAAAGTGCAATATCCCTGTGCGTCTTGACTGTTCACCAGGCTTTCATAGATAATCACAAATGTGTAAGAGTTTTGAATAGTACTCTATCATCGAGAAAAGGTGTTAAATGTTATTTTGTCACTGACTTTTGAGTTTATATGGCGACAAAAAAAAATGTACGAAAGAAAAAAAAATCATTACATAATAAAAACTGGTAACAAGTAGATGAATTGTTTTGTTTATTATAATATTGTCCTAAACATATTTGAACAAACATTGTTGGCAAATGCTGTCATACTGGACACACTGCAAGATTTTACATGCATGAAATGATAGTAAAATACCTGCTACCCTCTGGCTGCTAGCTTTTCACCAAAAAACTAACTTAAACATTTCAAATGACTTAAATTACATTAGATTTGTCCATTTGTTGAAGAAAAGAATCTATCATATCAACTTGGTGAAGAAAAAAAAATGTGGTAGGGTATGGGTTAATAACACTGATATTAGCTGATTTTGGAATCATTACAAATGTGGACTCTACCGTAGGCCTACATCACAACTTTTCCTACTCTAGATCAGATATGAATTGTCTCAAACTGAAAACTTTTAGGGATTTTTTTTTTCCAAATTACATGAAGGCATTGTCAAACTTAATATGTAAAAATTCTAAAGAAGTTAAAAATTCAAAAATAATGATTGATAAGCTACAGATCTATTTCAATCAAAATAACCAACATTCTTGTATGCTTTGAAGATTTCATCATTATCTCTGACAACAAAAGAAATTGTTTTTTTACAGTAGAACTCTGGGTCCATCTCGAGGTTCTCAATGACATCATCAAACATATGAGCCCTTAGTGCATGAAATCCAGGAAGCTCCAATCTAATGTGGCTTATGTGAACATGAAGATGATAATATGATGGCTGGTAGTGAAAGAACATTCTCAGTTTGTCAGATGTAATACCATAAAGCTCTTTGATGGCATTCTGTGAGGAGAGAGGAACAAGAAAGAATAATATCAAATGACTCTTAATTTCAGTAACAGCATCAAGCAAATATATAAAAGTGATATTTGATGAAATAATTGTATACCCATTCAAATTAATCTAAGACTTCAAATCCACATAAAACATACTTTGATATAATTTGTGTTATTTTTACTTGGCTTGGCTTCAAAATTTGTGGATTCCCTATCAGAAAGGATTTCACTTAAATTTTCATTGGCTCATTTCCTTACCTTCCTCTGATGCCATCGGGTAATCGTTATATTCGACCCGTGTCAGTCCTATGCCTCCTCTCCTATGCCTACTCAATCAGGTTGACATTAATTACATGTATCTTCCAAATCTTCAAGCACATCATTGCTTATGGTATCGGTACCTTTCCGTATAATTGTACTAAGCCTTTTTTTCTAACTCGGTGTCCAATTCTTCTTCTTCTTCTTCAAACAATCCGACGGACTCAGTAAAACTGAGTATAACTGTCGAAGTGCATGAAAAAAAAAAAAAAAACAGGTTCAAGCCTACGATGTCTGGTAGCTTGACTTGAGGATAACCTGGCAGAGGGACTGTTTGAAAGAATCCATGTCTCTGCAGCATCTGATAGAATCAGGCATTCTATTCCACAGTCTAAATGAGCTGGGAAAGAAGGAATTTAGGTGCAATCTAGATTTGAATTTGGTACTTTATAGCTTTGCCCTTTGTTTTGTCTAGTATAAATGTTATGGTTGTTGATTTGGTACATATTATCTGGTATGTCGATTAATTGGTATGCCTCAATGGCCCAATCAATTGGCTTGAGTGCTTACCAGAATCTCATCCTATCAGATTATCGCCTCAAGTTGAACGTCTGCATGGCGCAAACTTTCAATACAAACTGTAAGGATTTTAAGGTAATTATTGGATTTTCCCCATTTCCCATGAGTTGCATGATAAATCGATCACCCTGTAGATACAGGTATATAATTAAATGTATATATAGACAAATTTGTTTATCTAATGTAAATTTTTGCAAAGTTTTACTTGTCTGAACAAATTTTATCCATGCATTGAAATCAAATTTTGTTGATCTTTTCACAGCTTTGTTGCATGGGAGGGAAAGGTTTGTCCTTTTTGGAATCCCTGAATTTGATGAATGGCGATGAACACCTCACATGTCATGACCCGAATTATATTGTGTTCAGTGGAATTCTTTGTTTCTTTCTACTTGCTCTCTTCATCAAAATAAATCCACTTCTGAAGATTATATTCATGATTATCATCGCTTTGGGTCACACTTTGGTGATGGTTCTAAGTCACAAGGCTGTTTTTGACATTTTCGATGAAACGATGAAGTGAGTGGCATTGCTTAGCTTAAATTACTGTGATAAAATCTTTATTTTGTTTTTTGTGGGTAATTGAAAAAGATATAAGGACACTCCATCTAAACAGTCTAAAAGGGGGGCATTGTTTCATGACCCTCAGTTAGACAACATGATACAAATGAATGGATTGTGAATAAAAAAGGCAAAATATTGTGCAAATACTTTTTGTAAAAGCCATTTTATCTGCATATAATACTTATCGCACATCAATTTTTCTTCAGCATCTTACTCCTCTTGAATCTTTCTAGGTCTAAGTTTTTCTCTTTCTAGATGTAAAGTTTTTATATTCCTTCTTTTAAATCTTTATCATATATAGGGTGGCCCCCAAAAAACGTCTCCAACTTTGAAGGCCCATTATTTCATTGTAACAAAATGATTTTCAAAGGGCTTCGGCACATTACAAAATAAATTAAAATTCTACTATGTGTGAAAATATGAGTTTGATTGATTGAAGGTATCAAAAGTTATTAGATATAATGTAGAGGGATGTCGTAGAGCAAGATATCAAGAAAATTGGATATCGGAAGCTTCATTGGAAAAAGGTAGTGACAAAAGAAAAGGAGATGGGATTGCGGTTAGGCTCTACCACCAATGTTTTTCTGTTCTTTAGAAAAATGGCATCCTATCACACAAACGTGTACTTAATATTATCCATCAAACAAATGTCATTTGATAGATTTCTCACGCAGAACATAGTCCGTCAAAATGATTACACCTTTCTATTGTTGATCACTTCTAGCACTCTTTTAAGTATCTGAGTTCTAATTTAGACTTAGATCTTGTTTTAAGCATACATTGATTTTTAAGAGTAGATCTAGGAATAACAGAATTATTAGATCTATATCTAGATCTAGTTCCACTCAAGATGTATTGGTTCTAGATCTAGGCTTTCCTGGTTGATTTTCAAGATAATATTCAAAGACTAGAGAGTGAAAGCGGGAAGATGTGATATGGTCTGATATTGTGTCTACAATGGTAAGATTGAATAAATCCATGTTGTAACCATTTTATCGCATCGATCCTTTTGAAATTTTGCAAGATAATACACAATTGTTTGTCCTAGACAACTGTAAATTTTTAAAAGAGTCAGTTTTAAAATGATAACGTTATTATCTTTTAAAGTTGGAGATGTTTTTTTTTGAGCCACCCGATATAAATTTTCGTAACACCTGTCTGTCTGTCTGTCTGTCTGTCTGTGTATGTGTTACCAAACTCCTCTGCTGATAGCCAACCAATCTTGGTAAATTAGGTATCGAATCAAAGCTCCTGCTCCGAGGAATGTCTGTGAGAAATTGTGTTCTAATGAAGATAAGGACAACTTCATAACACAATAATTTCCATTTTATTAAGGCCACATAGAAGAAAACTCAGATACTCGCCATTGCTTCGCGCGTGGGCAAGAGGAGTCGCTGACCCTGCTTTCTTTTGTCGCGAGGCTGGATCATGCCTTTACATCGCTCGACAGTCGACCTGCAGCAAATGTAGTATCTTCAATACACTTATTAGGTCAGTCCAATGGTTGGGAATGTGAAAGAATAGTAAATAACATAATTTGAGATTTGCAGCCATTGGCAACGGGACGGCTTGTTAAACCAAATTATATCTAAGGTATAAATTTATGATTTTCTTAAAAATGCCAAAGATATAGAATTGTTAGACTATAGAGATATTTTGCGACATTCCATCTGTTTCTCCATGTGATTATGAATATTGTATAGGAGGTTTGAACGAGCTATGAGCATTGAAAGAGTAACTTGAACTTGAAAAAGTGTACTGGCTCAGGTCCCTTTGAGTCCTTTTTGCCAGACTGTGTCTTATCTGTACTTCCTTGATCTAAATTGCTGGAGATTAGGCTGTGCAGTGGGGTCATGTAGCATGTTTTGATCTTTCCAGTGGCTATCTAATCTGCTTTTGAATGTGTTGATGTTTGGTGCTCTGATTACTGTTTCTGGCAGGCTATTCCAGAGAGTGGTCACTCTGACTGAAAAGCTGTATTTTCTCAAGTTGGTTCTAGCCCTCTGCGAAAATAATTGCTTGGAGTATCCCCTTTCTCTTCTCCGCCTCGCGTGGTCTTCTCTCAATTTCAAAATGTTGGTGGTATTTTTGATCGTATTTCCCACTCAATAATTTCACTTCAGTCATGTCTTCCTTATGGAGGCGGTACTTTATGTCACGTGTGGTAGCTTGGCTGTGGGGTCAGGGCGTTGGATTTGTAACCACAAGATTTCGAGTTCTAAGCCATGCCACACACATTTCCTCACGCATAGGCAGAGGAGGATCTTGTCAGAATGCTAGAGAAAATGCGCCTGTAAAATGGTCTGCATCTCTGTATACTCCACATGGAGCTGAGAAGGTTGGTAAAGGCATGTCGGGGAACATTGGAAAACGCTTCGAACAATTAGTGGATTTAGCGCTGTATGAAAGCTCGCTTTTTTTTTTTTCATTAAGGCTAGTTTCCCACTCGATGTTTCTACCGATCGAAAGTATGGGACTACTTTGTCCACGAAATTGATTAAATTGTTTTCTTCTGTGGCAACGGAAATGAGTGAAATATAAATGTAAATGCGCTTTACTGCTGTCTTTTTTGTTTTGGGTTTTTTGGTTGATGTTGCTTTGTTTTTTTGTTTTTGTCGTTGTTGTCTTTTGTTGTTTTTTGTTTGGGGTTTTGTTTGTTTTGTTTTGTTTTTTTCTGGTTGTTGTTTTTGTTTTTGTTGTGTGTTGCTTTTTGTTTGTTTGTTTTTTGTTGTTGTTGTGTTTTGTTTTGGGTTTGTTGTTTTTTGGGGTGTGGGGTTGTTTTTTGGTTTGTTGTTTTATTGTTTCGTTTTTGTTGTTTTTGGGAGGGGGGTAGAGGAGGTGTTTTGGGGGGTATTTTATTCTTTGGTTTTTAAGATCGTTCTTTTTTTATCGGTGCAAAGCCGGGGACCTCTGCTAGTTCCTTATATTTGTTTTGATTTTCGTAATTAGATTGTTGTTTAGTATTATTAGTTTTTATTTTTTGACTTTCTTATTGTGCCAGTTCTCAGTATAAAAAATACTATTCATTTAACTTTTATTTCTTTATGCTCTATATCCCTCCCCCATGTCTTTTCACCAACTCTTTCTTTCACTCATTTTCCTTTTCTTTTCTTTTCTTTTTTTTTTTGTTCTGAAAAACAAAAACAGCGAACCGTGAGATAGCAGGACAGCAGCAAACAAGACGACGGTTCAAATTACTATCTGTTTGGCACCTCAAGACCCGGCACTTATTTTTATTCTGGTCCATTTTTGATTTCGGGAATTGAAGAGCAGCGACAAGGGGCGCCCCCATTCCATTTGCTTTATCTTTTTCTTTATGTTTACTTTTATGATATTTTAAATTCATGTTTGTCTCTGTATCATATTTCTGTCTCCTCTACGATTCCATTTCCCAAAGCTGAAGATCTTTACTGTTTGGATGTTATGTAAAATCTGTTTTATATGAAACACGGATTTTATATTTGGCCCAATCGGAAGGTGTGAAGCGCGACAATGGGGAAATCCTGGTGTGTCCCCGATATCGGTAGCTTATGGCAAAGCAATTGTCTCTGTGTGTGGCATTGTCATGAAAACATTAATATGCGTGTGGCTCTTTCTGTCTATACATTCCATCTAACCCAGTTCTACTTTAATGCATGTGATGAAGAATGAATGAAGAGATCGAGACGAAGTGTAGAGGAATAGAATTAGATAGGCAAAACATAAAGGGCCGTAATGGACTGTATGTTTTAAAGTCTTGTAAAACTATTGCATTTAATTATTTCTTTTCTTCTTTCTATGGATGAGTATGTTGCTGACAAGCCTGTTTCAAGATACCGAAAACGTTACTAACCTCTGGGTTTTTTTTCATTAGTTGATCTTAAAGCGAAATTGTTCTTTTAAAATGGTTTCCTGGTTTCCAATTAAAAACAGAGAGAGAGAGAGAGAGAGAGAGAGAGAGAGAGAGAGAGAGAGAGAGAGAGAGAGAGAGAGAGAGGAAAAGAACAAGAAGACGAAAATGTGATGTTATACATGTGGGTTGTTGTTTAAATGGAACACAGTTATGTTTTTTTGTGTTTTTTATTTGTTACTTGTTATTTTGTTTTTGTTTTTGTATTTGTTTGTTTGTTTGTTTTTTTGTTTGTTTGTTGTTGTTGTTTTTGGAGGGAGGTAATTTATTTGGGATTTTTTTTATTTTGTTACTTTTTGTTTCATTTTTTTCTTAGGACGTCTCGGCTAATAGAGAGATCTCGTCACCCCGTAGAAGAGGCCATGACCTCTGTTTCAAAACCATGGAAGTTTTTGAACTTGATGGATCTCTCTGTTCCACTTATTTCAAGATGTGCATCAGCAAGGACTTTCAAGAGGTTTCGTAAAAGCTTTCACTTTTATAATGAATGAAAGAAGAAGTAAACAAAACGGAAGGCCCCGAATTCATAAATCCTCTTTCGAAAACAATGAACATTTCTTATCATGACGAGTAGCTTTCCCTTACATCCCCACCTCGCCTACTTCTATACACCCCACAGACACACAATACACACACACTCCAACAATTTTCTTTGGAATACTCAAAACATACAATTCCTCGTGCTAGTTGCATGAGACGCGCACGCACGTAATGTTGTCAAGGAGCATTTTATCAAAGGAATCGTGATAACCCAACAATGTTACTGTCGCAAGGGTTAAATGGAGGCGAATCTCACAATATACCCTATAGGCCATGCCACTTTCCTTATCCGGCATTTAGTCTAATCAGCCCGACTTATCCGACCTCCAATTAGCCAAGGTAATGACAGGAAGACACAGAGGACATCCCAGAACTAACCTCACCAGGCGTTAATCCGCCCATTCGTTCCAGCCCATCGGCCTGGGAGCAGCACCTTGAGATAAACGGCTCCAACTGTACGGCGCCAACAGGCAGTGGATTATGTCCCCTTGCAGTCGGAACCCCTGCCCTTCCCACGAGGCCAAATGTCGACATGATACGGCAATAAGTTTACATGAAGTAAATTGGTCGTTTTGCAATAGCCTACTTTGTTTTGGAAATCTAATTAGAATGTAAAGCTTGAATTTATCGTTTCACGACTCTCGTCCTTCACTACAGGTTCACGGGAATGTGCATTCTTTAAATTCAGGCTAAGAAAACCGCGAGACGTTAATGGAAGACTGTTGCTCATTCTTGTAGGGAAGGCATTCAAACACTTTTTAACAAATAAATAAATACAAGCTTCAGGACATTCGTTTTGACATTCTATTATCTCACTGGAATAAATCAGATAAAATAAACTAAATGTTTCATTGTGGGATCAAACTTTTGCGTTTCATCGGCATTTTTTTCTTCTAATTTCGGCATGTTGTTGTGATTATCAGTATAATCGTAGTAGTCAAAGAATTTGTGATGATACAACGCTGAAATTTGCACTGAGTCATCACAATTAGCCATTTTGCAACTTGTAAGAAGTTTTTTTGTTTGGTTTTTTTTTTTTTTTTTGTTACGTTAAGATGATGTTAAGAATTACTGATACGTTTAGTATCAAAATTCCCAGCTTTTTCAAACTCATCAATAAATCGGCTAACTAATTTGAAAAGTTCAAATTATCATTATGGCTAAGTTATAGGTTTATCAAACTAAGGAAAAACGGCTCTTAAGAGTTGAACATACACTCCTTTTTAATTTTCAGCCCAAATTTGAACGAATTCCTATAGACGGTCGTGAAGATCTATTCCGACAAGGAACGCCAATCCCCACCTC
>JAOYNN010236754.1:0-10537 GCA_025770095.1 Goniobranchus kuniei
TGATGGTTCAGTGGAAAACTTCGAAGTAAAACTGGGTGCATAATTTCAAAGCTGTATCATGGTTCCAAAGTTGAAATGAAGTGATAAATGAAGGAAAATGTTGGACACAAAAAACAAACAAACCAAACCATGTAGTGATGAAAATTCAACACAGTGTAGGTAGCAGCTTGCTCCTGCAAGAGAGTGAGTGAGAGACAGGAGTGGTAAACATTGCCTGTTTAAAGAAGAACAATGTTGATGACAGGCACCTTTGGAGAGAATATGAGACAATCGGGACTCTGCCCGGAGTATAGACATCAAACCGAAATAGAACATACACTTTGACTAGAAAGATGAAATCATTAGGAGGTCAAGTCGGAATGATTCAAAGGGAGAGAACACGGATTTGATTGATTACAATTTCCGTTCAGTCCATTTAAAGTCGTTATGTGTGGACTAGTTCGTACAAACTTTACGCTTCCGTGAAATCTAGTTCCATGCAGATACATATAACAAAGGATCAGACAAAGCTTAGATTTAGACTATAGTGGATTCAAAGAACGGAAATAGATTGGTTGATTGATTGTCATATTATAGTCTAGTCATTTAAGAAATGACCTCATAAGGATAACGTCAGAGATTATGACAGAGATGAATGTAATCTCTGCTCTGATGGAATAATGTTTGCCTGTAAATGTGAAAAAAGATATCAATTTCCAAGCAGTTCAGAATGTAGGTCATTAAGTGAAACCTGGTATGCAAGGCATTTGCTACAAATGGTAGCGTATAAAAGGTACAAAATAATATTTTAAAAAATAAATAAAAAATTAAAAGGATGGAAGGAGAAAAAGGAACAACGGAATAAAAATAATTGGAGGGAAAAGAAAAATAAAACGCCAGAAAAACCTTAGTCTTTGCATCGGTCATTCTTTCAACAAAACGTTTGGGCACAAGACGGTTGCATTGAGTGCCATGGGCACCTGTTTGAAAAGCATCCATTTATTTTTTTTAACCGTCTGATAACATTTCGTGGATGCTTCAATCATTCAGACTAATGTGCCCATCATTTGGCTTGGTGGCCGTGTAACTTGTACTTATTGTAATGACCTTGATGGTATTGGCTGTATGGCGTGGCAAAAAAAAATAATTAAAAAATGCTTTCATAGTAAATTGGATAGATAGATTGTTAATAAAATAAACATGAACATTAATTTTAAAAAAACAAACCAAACAAACAAAAAAGCTTGAAAGAACCGAGCAAACAGTTTTTAATAATTCACAAGTGACCAATGTTCATCATTACTGCCTTGAAAAAGTTGTGGAATGAAATTTGATCTACTGTGTTGATGAATGTCTTTCGTTGATATTAGTAATTGTTGTGAGGATTGTATTTCTATTTCGTTGTTGTCATGGTTGTCATGTGATAAACTTAATTCTCTCCTCAATTTCATAGCGATCACTCCTGCTTTTTATTAGTCACACAAGAAAGTGTTAAAGCGACATTTGTGTCTTCTTGGAAGATGTGTTCAACTTTTGATCATGCCAAATATGACTCGATACAGAAGTCAACAAGCCAAAGAGCGAAGGAACAGACAATAAGCAGTAACTAGAGAAAATGAAGATTAGGCGTTGGGAAACATACTAGATCTTGTTTCAAGTGATGCTGTTGCTGTTGAAAAAGTGAGACGTTCTCTTTAAAAGGGTTTAGAGGGAGAGAAAATTCATAGCACAATATCGTCACAAATCGCCTCAGTTACCAATTGCGGCTCAATGACAATGGTTGAAAAGAACAGAGAACGTGTGAAATTCCTTTGGGTGCAATTAGTATAAGACATTCACGAGATGTAATAAGTAGGAGTTGGAATAGATAGAAAACAATATGTTTATTTAAATATGTATTTGAATGGTACCGAAATTACTTCAACCCATGGAAGTTGCGTAAATACAATTCAGAGACGTAAAGAGAAGAGTAAAATTACAGAGATTTTATTTGAAAGCCAACCCGTTTACCCCTCGCAACGGACAGCAACAAAGTAAAAATGCCTTTAAGCAATTTAAACCGTATGAAAGGCATTGATTATCCCTTCTTTCTATGGCATAACACAAGATGAATGAGGTTTAATTTTTCAATACATAAACAGGACGTTTGTTTACCTCAGATTTGTTCTTCAATGAAGCAAGTAACCATTTTACATCGAAATGGCGTCAGGAAATGCGATATGCCAAGAATCCATCTCAAGGTCTCAACATCTGTCTTACCAATGCTGGAATTTGATACGTAGACCTTCTAGTGTGTTGTTGAAGGCCTTGCCTATTTGATTACCGAGGCCACAGGCATTAGTAATGAGAGGTTTTTCAACATAATATTCGGATAACTTGCCATTGAGGGAGCATTGATGTGCCATGCCGATGCTTTCCATCCCCATTCCACTCTTAGCTGAATCTTAAATAGATCTCTCTTACAACTTCATTGCATGGCGTCGCTTGAAGTACTGCTATATCAGTATCTTTCCATCAATACAACCGTTAGAGATGTTAAGGAATAGATATATTTTGTTAGCGCTTGGGACCAAAACCTTATTCATTGACTTGGAGTTAATGCCACTAGCATTAAAAGACTAATATTATAGCATTGCTAACAAACCACTGAATAAACTAAAATCCACGATAAAACATAAGCAAGTGTCCACTGTGTTATAGTTGGGAATTCAAATTATAAATTTTTTTATTGGGAAAACATGCGAGGGGCAAACAGCAAAGTCATTCCTCAAACGAAACACATTTTCCCCTGTCTTGTAAAAGAAACTTGCTATATAAAACACGTTGCGCTACTTCTGCAATGCTACAATCGGACATCCCATAACAAACAATGCCATCCATACCATTGGGATGGTCCAATGTCATGCTGCTAATTTTGTCACAGGAGATAACAACTCTACAAAGAGGACAACAAACAGGACCATGACAAAAAGCATCCCCATTTGCCAACATTTCAACTTTGGCGTTGCATAAATGATGAAAGAAAAAGCGGTGGGAAGACAACTTCCAAGACTGGACAGGACGGCCCCTCGCCAAGACCCTTAGACTGGTCAAAACTAAGAAGACTGGAGGAGGGTTGTTAAGTCGTCAGTAGTGCCCAACAGCCCTCTACGGCTACGGGGCAAAGGTAAAGGTAAAATGATGGCAGAGAAATTTGCATTCATCGACAGATGTGAACATTTCAACATCAACTGAAATACAAATACCTACAATTAGGAACAATATGATTGGGCGATGGATATTAAGCCCAAGTGGTTGTTATATGCACTAGATAGAAAGCTTTGGGGTAGTCGGGAAGTGTCATGAAGTGAAATAATATGAAACTATTTTTGTTGTGAAGGCAGCCGAATGAATCTAAAGATATTTCAGACATAAATCTGAGTACAAATCGTTAGCCAAAGGAATATCCGACACATGAAGCTGACTGTGAAAAAAAGCCAGTTGATAAGCTCAAATAGTACAATTGTCTCGAAGATACTGGAACAATTTTCAATCACAGTTTGAAGAGAGTCAAACGACACGAAAGGTTCATGAAAACCAGAAGTTGGTGGGGAAAATGTAGTGAAGAAGTCTGATAGATACTTGAAATATGAAATAGGTAGGATAACTCATTAGATACAGCTGAATGGCATTATAGAAGTTGCTGGCTAACTGTGTCTAATATATGAACTTTAAAGTTTGATAAAATTGTTTGATAGATGCAGCCTGAAGTAGACGGCTAACTGTGTCTAATATAGATAAATAGATAAAGGCGTCGCAGTCACGTGGGGACGCTTGCCCTAAACTGTCTGCGTTGTACTGTTCTTTTACTAAAATGTTAGTATGACATTAGTCATCTCTTCCAGGTTTCTCTGTCTTACGATAATTTCTTTAGTTCCTGGAGGTATTGCATTGATTTTGGTGTCTAATATATGAACTATAAAGTTTGATAGAATTGTTTGATAGATGCAGCCTGAAGTTGTTGGCTAACCGTGTCTAACAGACGAACTATAAAGTTTGATAAAATTATTTGATAGATGAAGCTTGAAGTTGATGGCTAGTAAAACTAAATGTTATGATACAGGAAATGTAAAACTGACTGTGAATAATAAGTGCAATGGTATGATAGAGGGTATATGAAGTTGATAGTATCACAGTAATGGTATGATAGATGAAGTATGAAGTTGATGTCATAACTGTAACGGTACGGTAAATGAAATATGTAGTTGGTGATAACTCAAGGGTATGATACATACTTGAAATATAATTGTGAAAAGTGAATTGCCGTACGGTAAACCATTATATGGAATAGGTAGCTGTAATTCCAGTTGTGACGGAGAAAGGAAGAACATGACAATGAGTTAATGCCACGTGGAAAGACATGTGGAACTGATGGAACATACCAGCATTGCCTGAATAACAGCTAGCTGAGTGTCACTAGTGTGATATTCTGTTGTTTTGTGTTCTTTATTGCTGTTGTTGTTGTTGTTTGTTGGTTTGTTTTTTGTTGTTTTTTTTTTGTTTTTTTTTTTTTTGGTTTTGTTTTGGAAGGAGAGGGGAGGTTGAATGCCAGAAAGTTGACCTCTCACCTTAATATCTATTGATGTTAACTGTGTATGAAGAAATTGGCCCAAAATAAAAGTACCATCACTTCATATGGTGTTTATTTAAAGTGTCTAGGCTTAATGTAGTTGAATGATAGGATGGATGAAATAGGAATTTGATGGCAAGATATAGCTGAGCATTATCATCGATTATACCTGTGGTTTTAGGCAAAGTATAGTTGAATTGTATCATAAATTAAATACAATATAGCTGATGGTAATATGTAGTTACATGGTGTGATACATGAAACTTCAACTGGACAACTAAATGTATATGAATGATATGATAGATGAGATAATATGAAGTGGACGACTAAATGTATATGAGTGATCAGATGGATGAAATAAAATGACATGGATTGGGCTAAATGTATATGAATGATATGATAGATGAAATATGAAGTGGACGACTAATTGTATATGAATGCTATGATAGATGAAATATGAAGTTCTAAGGCATTTTGTTTTCTTTTGCAGAAGGTGATGGAGATGAAATGTGAAGTTGATGGCAAAAAGTAGCTAAAGGTTATGATAGATGAAAGAGGTTATTTAAATGCGGTAAAATTGTTTGATAAATGAAACATGTTGTTCAAATGAAGCTAAATTGTATGATATATACTGGATGGCAAAATATAACTAAAATGTGTAAATGGAACATGAAATATGTTGTTTAAATGTGGCTTAATCGTATGATAGATACTGGATGGTAAAATGTAACAGAAATGTATAAATGAAACATGAAATATGTTGCATAAATGTGGCTAAATTGTATGATAGATTCTGGCTGCAAAATGTAACTGGGATGAAATATGACGTTGATGGAAAAATGCAGATGCATGTTATGATTGGAAATCACAATGAAGTTAGTGGTAAAATGTATTTGAATTGTATGATAGATGATATATTAAAGTGGTGGTTGAATGTAGCTGAATTGCTTGATAGATGATATATTACATTCATGGCTAAATATAGATGAGAGGTATGACTGGTCAAACGTGAAGTTGATGACTAAATATAAAAAAGAAGCTGATGGCTAAATGTAACTGAATGGTCTGATATGTAAAAGGTGAACTTGATGGCTAAACATACGAGCAGGTAATGTTATAAAACAGATAAAGCAGGGAGTTGATGAATGCTGAATGCTATGCTAGATGAAACATGAAGCTGATAGCTAAATATGGCTGAAGAGTCTGATAGATTAAAGATGAACTTGATGGCTAAACGTAGGTAATGTTATAAGACAGATGAAACATGAAGTTCATGGCTAAATGAAGGTGAATGCGATGCCAGATGAAACATGAAGTTGACGGTTAATTGTAACTAACTGTTAGGATAGATGAAACATGGAATCGATGGTTAATAAATGTAGTCGACTGGTATACAGATGACACAAGAAGTGGATTGCTCAACTGAATGATATCGTTCCTGTAAGTCTCTAAACTCAAAAGTCAGAAATTGGGTTTAATGTTTTTGGCTTTACTTGACTAGAATGAATGTCCCCCACCTTCTCCATAGTTATCTACGGACTTTCACCTTTAGAGACTTGCAGGGAAAATAGAGGAGCTGGGGGACTTCATTCTAGTAAATGAAGCCAACAACGTCATGACCCAAATTCTGACTTTTGCCTTTAGAGACTTGCACGGACGATGTGATAGATGAGATATGAAGTTCTTGTTTCTGTTTTGTTCATTTGTTTGTTTTTATCGTTTGTTGTTTTGTTTAGTTTTGTATTGGGTTTGTTTTTTATTTTTTTATTTAATAATCTGTTTTTTGGGGGAGGGGGTGGGGGGATGTTTTATGCTCTATTTTTTCATTGTTATCTTTTTTCTGAATAGGATGAAATAATATCGCCAAATGTGGGAATGAAATATGTAATGCATGAAATATGGAGTTCTTGGCTAACTATAGCTGAATGGTATTGTAGATTAAATGACATTGATTGCAAAATGTACATTCACGCTATGATGGATAACGTAGGAATATGACAGCTAAGTGTAGTTGAATTGCAAGATGGATGAAACATGAAGTTCATGGCCAAATGTAGTTAAATGGTATGATAGATGACACATGAAATTAATGGCCAAATGTAGTTAAATGGTATAATAGATGAAGCATGAAATTAATGGCTAAATGTAGTTCATTGGTATGATAGATCAATCATGAAATTAATGGCTAAATGTAGTCCAATGGTATGATAGATGACACATGAAATTAATGGCTAAATGTAGTTCAAGGTATGTTAGATGAAACATGAAATTAATGGCAAAATGTGGTTCAATGGTATGGTAGATGAAACTTGAAATTAATGGCAAAATGTAGTTCAATGATATGATAGATGAGACATGAAATTAATGGCTAAATGTAGTTCAATGACATGGTAGATGAAATGTGAAATTAATGGCAAAATGTAGTTCAATGGTATGATAGATGAGACACGATAGTAATGGCTAAATGTAGTTCAATTGTATGATAGATGAAACATGAAATTAATGGCAAAATGTGGTTGAATAGTCTGATTGATCAAAGATGAAGTCGATGGTCAACAGAACCGAATGATAAACATAAAATTTAAACTAGATGGCTACTTGTAGCTGACTTGTACGATGCATGAAATATGTTTCTGTTTGGTTTGGGTTGGGTTGGGTTGTTGTTGTTTGTTTGCTTGTTTGTTTGTTTGTTGTTTTTTCTTTCTTCTCTGTTTTTTTTTTGTTGTTGTTTATTTTCTTTTTCTTTTGTTGTTTTGTTTGTTTGTTTGTTTGTTTTGTTTTGTTTGTTTGTTTGGTTGGTTGGTTTTGTTTTGTTTTGTTTGTTTTGTTTTTTGTTATTTGGAGGGGAGGGGTTGGCAAAGAGATAAATTTAGTAGCATGAAGTTCTTCAAGGCTAAATGTAGCTGAATGTTATTTTATAGATCAAACAGGGTGTAAATGGCTAAATGTAGTTGAACGCTGTTATGAAATATGAGGCTGATAGCTAAATGTAACTGAATGTCTTGCTAGATGACACATGAAGTCGATGAATGTAGCTTATTGTTATACAACAGACGACTAGATAAATGTGACAGAAAGTTAATATAAGTACTACATGAAGGTGATGGCTAAATATAACAGAATGCTACAATAAGTGGTACACGAAATCGATGGCTAAATGTATATGTCTGCAATGATAAATGAAATAAGAAGTTGATGGCGGTAGGGGTGATGTATAGCAGGTATCGTGCAGGCTGCGTAGGGTTAATCTAGAGATGATAGGTTGGGTTGGAGCGGTGTAGGCGGCTGGGGGGCGGCGATGTATAGTGCTTTAATTAATGTATGCAGGATACGGCGATGTATAGTGCTTTTATTAATGTATGCAGGATACGGCGATGTATAGTGCATTTATTAATGTATGCAGGATAGGGCGATGTATAGTGCATTTATTAATGTATGCAGGATACGGCGATGTATATTGCATTTATTAATGAATGCAGGATACGGCGATGTACAGTGGATTTGATGAAGGCTGGGAAGTGGAGATGAATAGTGGATTTGGCGGATTCTGGGTAAAGGCGATCTTTGGTAGATTTTGTGAAGGCTGGGAAGGGGTGATGTATAGTGGATTTGGTGGATCCTAGGTAGAGGTGATGTATGGTACATTTGATGAAGGCTGGGAAGGGGTGATGTGTCTTGATTTGGGGGAGGCAGGGTAGGTGTGATACAGAGTTTGAATGGTGCAGGTAGTTTAGGGGCGATTTATGTTGGATATTGTGTATGTTTGGCAGGTGTGATGTATATTGGATATGGTGTGGATAGAATAGGGTGATGTATCTTAGTGCCGTGTAGATTGGGTAGGGAGGGTGATGTATATTAGATATGATGTAGGCTGAGTAGGGGCGATGTATATTGGTTTTGGTGTAGGTAGGGAGGGGGCGATTGAATTTTGATATGATATAGATAGGGTAGGGGTGATGTATATTGGTTTTGGTATAGGTAGGGAAGGGGCGATGGAATTTTGATATGGTATAGATAGGGTAGGGTTGATGTATATTGGATATTATATAGGCTGGGCATGGCCGATGTATATTGGATATGATGTAGGTAGGGTAGGGGAGATGTATATTGAATATATTGTAGATAGGGTGCACTAGATATTGCAAAAGTAGGGTGGGGCGATGTATATTAGATATGGTGTCCAGCGACTAGGGACAATGGATATTGAGATGGTGTAGGTAGGGCAGGGGCGATGTATATTGGATAGGGTGTATGTATAGTAGTGGCGATGCACATTGGTTCTGGTGTAGGTAGTGTAGAGGTGATGTATATTGGTTAGGGTGAAGGTAAGTTTGGGCAGATGTATAGTGGTTACCGTGTAGATAGTGTGGGGGCCGTGTTTATTGGATATGATAAAGTTAATGTAGGTGCGATTATATTGGTTAGCATATACTTAGCCTAGGGGATACGCATATTTGCTAGGGTGTAGGCAGGTAAGGGTCATGTATATTGAATAAGATGTTGGTAGGGTAAGGGCGATGTGTATTGATTAGGGTGTATGTATATTAGGGGCGATGTGTATTGATTAGGGTGTATGTATAGTAGGGCGATGTGTATTGGTTAGGGTGCATGTATAGTAGGGGCGATGTGTATTGATTAGGGTGTATGTATAGAAAGGGCGATGTGTAGATTAGGGTGTATGTATAGTAGGGGCGATGTCCATTGATAAGGGTGTATGTACAGTAGGGGCGATGTGTATTGATTAGGGTATATGTATAGAAAGGGCGATGTATATTGATTAGGGTGTATGTATAGTAGGGGCGATGTCCATTGATAAGGGTGTATGTATAGTAGCGGCGATGTGTATTGGTTCGGGTGTAGGTAGGGTAGGGTGATGTTTATTTCTTTCAGGTGTGCGTATAGTAGGGGCGATGTGTATTGGTTAGGGTGTATGTATTGTAGGGGCGATGTGTATTGGTTCTGGTATAGGTAAGGTAAGGGCGATGTATATTGTTTAGGATGTAGGTAGGGTAAGGGCGATGTGTATTGGTCAGGGTGTATGTATAGTAGGGGCGATGTATATTGGATATGGCGTATGTATAGTAGTGGCGATGCACATTGGTTCTGGTGTAGGTAGTGTAGGGGTGATGTATATTGGTTAGGGTGAAGGTAAGTTTGGACAGATGTATAGTGGTTACCGTGTAGATTGTGTGGGAGCCATGTTTATTGGATATGATATAGTTAATGTAGGTGCGATTATATTGGTTAGCATATATTAAGGCTAGGGGATATGCATATTTGTTAGGGTGTAGGCAGGTAAAGGTCATGTATATTGAATAAGATGTAGGTAGTGTAGGGACAATGTATAATGGATAGGGTGTATACAGGGAAGAGACTATGTGTATTGGATAGGTTGTGGTTTTGGGAAGGGCCGATGTATATTCAGTAGGATGTAGATAGGGTCGGGGTGATGTATATTGATTGGGGTGTATGTTGGGTAGGGACGATGTGTATTGGTTCGGGTATAAGTAGGGTAAGTGCTATGTATATTGCTCACGTTGTAGGTTGTGCAGGAGCGATATAAACTAGATAAGGTGTAGGTAGGGTAGGGGAAATTTATATTTGCTAGGGGATGGATAGGGTAGGTGCAATTTATAATGAATGGGGTCTTATTAGACAAAGGGTGATGTATGTTAGATAGGTTGTAGTGTGGTAGGGTCGATAAATATTTATTAGGGTAAAGGTAGGAAAGGGGCGATGTATATTGGTTTGGGTGTAGGAAGGGTAGGGGCGATGTATATTGGATTCATTGGGTTTAGGTACGATAGGGGCGATGTATATTGGTTTGGGTGTAGGCAGGATAGGGGCGATGTATATTGGTTTGGGTGTAGGCAGGATAGGGGCGATGTATATTGGTTTGGGTGTAGGTAGGATAGGGGCGATGTATATTGGTTTGGGTGTAGGTAGGAT
>JAOYNN010236865.1:0-10536 GCA_025770095.1 Goniobranchus kuniei
TAGAAAAAAAATAGTCAATTATGCTAGATAAAAATTTGAAAATTGGATTTTTGTTTGGTCATGGTCACACAAAATTTCAGTTCCATCCAATGTTTAGTTTTGAAATTATGGGCCTCAATACATGACATTGAATTTTGAAACGCACTATAGACTCCTACTTTTATATGTTTGTCTTCCTCAGCACAATAACACTTTAGAAGTTTTAGATCTCAGCTGGAATGGATTAGGATTAGAAGGTGCATTTGCATTACAGAAAGCACTGCAGGTCAATTCAACCCTCAAAGTTCTGGACATGACGTAAGCATTGCGAAATGTTTTGTGCAACTAGTTTTTTTTTCTTCCGCTGCTCATAAAATGTATTGAAATTTTTCAAGTCTTCTGTCTATGACTTCTTTTTTTTCCCCCCTTATCATGCATTTACATGTATTTTCTCCACATGTATTTTGTTTTAGAGGAAGCTTAATTTCAGCTTCCTTGAATGTGAAAAATAAGGATATCTGGAACCATTAGCACTTTCACATTTAGGTAATGAGCACAATGACCACCTGGCCATTGCTTGCCACCTAAAACTAAGACCCAAAGGCGTCAGTAAAGATGAAATGGGGTTGGGCGAGGAAAATGATCCCTTTACTTGTGAAAATCACTATTTCTTATCACTGCCTTTGACAATCCAGTGCGTATATGAAAATGCAGACTTATTCTCTGATTATTTGGAGAAGTTTCTGCCTGCAGTTTCCTCTAAAATCTTGGGTTTGAAACAGGCATTTAGAGGTGTAATTTAAATAGAAACCACATTGGTTCCACTTAGATTATGGGAGTTTAGGTGGTCACTTCTGCAGTTTATTATACTTTAAGATTTGTTGTGAAATTTATATTTGGATATGTCACGCTCAACGTGAATAATTGCCTAAAGTGTCATTAGGCTATTTTTTGCTCAATGTGTGCATTGGGCAAAATAGTTTGTCTAAAAATTAAAAACTCTACATTAGGCAAAAAACCCCTTAAAATTGCGTAGATTCTAATGCCCACAATATGCAGCCCCATTTTGCCCAATGTGAATAAGATTGCCTGTTGTGAACGTTTGGCAAGTATTATGAAATGCAGGCTGTTCAGTGCCAAATGCAACTTACGGGGTTGTCAGGAAAAACAGCATGGTTTGTTTTTATGTGAATGTAGGCCCATGTATTTCGTTTGAGATTGAACAGGCTGTATTTAATCATAAAGTCCCATGTCAACAGTACAACATTTTCAAGATATGGTAAGCAATTTATAAAGAAAACATCCATTTCTTCTAAATGAACAAGTTTGAAATGTTATTATCAAGAACAAATATGTCGGCCAATGCAAATTTAAACTGTCAATTCAAATGGTTAATTAGAATTTGAGAGTGAAGATTCTTTTCAGAAATTGTTGCATGCTTGCCTGGGTGATAGCAAGAGTAGCATTTCATTTTTTTCTTGAGGCAACTACACTGTCCAGACAAGAAAATGCATCTTACAAACAAAAATGGAAGACAAAAGGAAATTTCACAACCCTAGACCTTTATCTCAGTGCTACAGTTTTCTAGAAATTTTAAGATTATTTCAAGATAAATAAAGTTTTGATCTTATCATATATATTTGCACATTTATGAGACTTGCACTCTTTTAGCTCAGCCCATTTTCATAAATAGGTAGAATTTGTTCAACTGATCAAAAGCTTGTTTCCTCAACGAGTAATTTCTTAGTATCAAAATATTTTTTTTTTCATCCCAGTATAATTTATTTCTAGTAACGGCTATTTGAGAGCAAATAATTACACCTTTTTTCCCCCTTCCCTTTCTGCTAGCAATAATCGTCTCAACATAAAATCTGCTGAGAAAATTGCTTTGGGGCTGAAGAAAAACAAAGGCTTGGAAACTCTGATAGTAAGTGTTCATATTGTTTGAGGTGTAGCTCAGTGTTATACAATTTATATAAAAATTATAAACACAAAATTGTCTTACTGTGATGAAGAGTGACAACACAATCATAAGTTCCTTAAGAGTTTTTATATGTTTACTTAATTCAAGTTGTTTTTTTCTTATTTTAACATCTATGATGTATAGTCTTAATTTCATAAAGCTGTTTATTAAATATGTTTCACTTCAAAGTGTTTCAAATTATTTTGTTAACATTTAACAAATGATTGTTACAAGTATCTGAATTGATTATATTTGAACAATGTTGTCTGTGTACATGTTAGAATGTTAGGTTCTTTGATATAAAAATGGTGGGGGTGCTACTTTTGAGTATCTATTAGAATAATGCAATTCAGCGGGTTATATTACTGAACTGGAGAACGGGACAGAAAATGTGACGTTTTGGGTCTCATTCTTTGTCAGACAAAAAACGGACAGTAAATATTGGCAATTACAGTTGTATTAGGGCAATGGAGAATAGTATCATATCATATCATATTACATCATATCATTTATATGGACGAATAGGAATATAGAATGCTTTGAATGCCCAGTTTCAACAGGCAAAATAAAATGTGACGTACAAATCAATCAATCATAATTGTATTTAATACCATGCATTCACCATCAATTACAGATTGGAAGCTATTTAATGATTTGGCATTTTTTGTTGACAAATTGAGACTATTCCAATTTTTAAAAGTTCTTTGAATCAATTAATTTTGCCTTATGTTTGTTGAGCATAATTTCTTATATATTTTGAATTGGCCTCCTCAGATGGAAGTTATAGTAGAAAACCTAAAGAAGTCTGTTGGCTGTTATACTTACATATTTTAGAGTACACTCTCAGAGTGTAAACTTACTTGCTTATCCAGCTTGTGGACTCCACTGCTGGGTAAAAGCCTCATCATGTTGTTTCCATCTTCTACGGTCTTGTGCATCCCATTTCCATGAGGTGTGTCCCTAAATTTTATCTAATTCGTCTCCCCATCTTTTAACAGGTCTTCCTCTATTTCTTGAGACGTACAATGCTGGCCTGTCAGTCAGTCAATTTGTCCATCTGTTATCTTGTATTCTGGCTGCATGACCAACCCATCTCCATTCGCTTGTCTTTGCTACATCTATTGCATCTTTAAATCCGGTCTTGTCTCTTATCCATTCATTGGTCTTTTTATCTTTAGGCTTAATCCAAGCATGCTTCTTTCCATTCATCTTTGTGAGGATTGGAATTTAGATGTCAAAGCAGATGTTAATGTCCAAGTCTCAGATCCATATGTGATAGATGGAATCAAACATGCATTGAACACTTGTCTTTTCAGGCAAATTGGTAGGCTCCCTTTACAGATGTCTTGGTGTTTTCTGAATGCTACCCAGTCTGCTTTTATTCTGTTTAATAGCAGTGTGTATGTTTTGTTGAAACTACCTAGTTGTTGTTTTTTTCTCTGAACTGAGGACAGTTGACTGAAGAATTTTTTTAAAGTTGTCCAACCTACTGCTGAATTGAACAGAGAGTGGCATGTTGAACCATAATCTTATAGCGTCTGGTAAAAATAAATGTAAATGGCTGTCAATTCTGGATGTTGGTAGAATGTAGCTTTGATTGCCTGACTGTGTAGTTTGAATCTGGATTTTGGCAGTCTTGGCCTGGAAAATGTTTTGGTCAAAGATTTCAATATTATTACTCCTGATTGAAAACATAAAGAACAGTTGACAAAAAAGTAACAAAAATAAAAAAACGACATAACGAAACCTGAAAGTCTCCCCTTTATCACCTTGCAAATCATAGCATTTCATTTTGCCTTTAATTTTTCTGTGGCACTGTACAATTTGGCTTGGGAAGGTGTTATTCATTACCTGACCATATGCAGACTGAGGAGGATTTTGTAGGTATGCTAGAACAAATGCACCTGTAAAGTGGCTGTATCTCTGTACACTCCACATGGAGTTGAGAAAGTAATTGAGAGAGGCTTGTGGGGAACACTTTTACAGTGTCTTGAGCACATTTAGTGGTTTTAGCGCTATTTAACAGCTGTAATTTAAAGTGTTTTTTTTCAGGGCCCCTTTTTTACCCAGCAGTATAAATGGGTAGCTAGGTCTTTCTAGACTTGGTGGAAGTAAAGTCGGCGTGGAAAGCAATGGCAAACTACCCCATTATGCCGTATGCCTGGTATACTTAGGAGTCTACCCCTAATTCCCGTATACCCAGTCATTGGTTCAGGACTAATTTAAAAAAAATTTAATTTAATTTTTCAATTCAAAAGTGATTTATGACTGAAATAAATCACACTGAAAAAGGTTTACACTTAATTGTATTTTATGTTATTTATTTATCCTAGATATATGCTTAATGTTATTAAAAAAAATTTTGTTTAACAGTTAAGCATGAATCCACTTGGAGATCAAGGTGTTGAACTTATTCTCAAAGCCGTTTCTCACCACCCACTTTTACACTTTCTGGCGCTAGAGGTGAGTTTGTTTTTAATTGCAGTAAATAATAATTGATGAATGCATAATTTTGTTCGATGAGAATCAGAAACTTTAATTTTAGAAGAGATTAGAAGGCATCCTAATGCCGATTTTCTCCTGATCACAGTTGTTCCAACATTTTTCCCTTTCCCATTCTATTACATGTCAAACATTGATTTTTTGAAATTTTTTTTAGTATGTTTGTTGATTCAACCAAAATGTGAGGTAAGTTTATCTCATAAAAAGTGGTTGATAATGATATTACCCCTTTAAAATAAGAAATCAATGCATTGAAGAAGTCGAGGCTTAAAATACCTAGGCAGTCATTGTTATAAGCTCACCAGGACAAATCACATTAACTTTTTGAAAAAAGTAAAGTAAACAAGTGTTGTTACTCTGTCAGTAAGCTGGAAGTAGTTTAAAGTTGATTTGATTTTAATACCATGATTTTATTGACCAGTTATGGAAATCATTATGTCATTCTGTATTACTTGATGGGGTGAGAACAGTAACAAAAAGAAAAGAATAAGAAATTGAATCTTCTTATCTCTAAGTTTTTAAATAGTGGTAGATATTTATCAATCATCTTTTTGTCAGTGAAACTTAAAGGAAAATTAATTCAATTTTAAAAAACACAACAAACACCCACTGAACAGGCACATTATAAATTCCAGATAGGAAGTACAAGAGAGACATACAGGTACCTCCGTGATTACCAAGACAGAATATCATTTAAATCTCTTTTTAACGGCACGTCTGAAAATGAACGACCCCATAGTATTGGAAGATAATAAACAGTGCTTAATGAACTTAATGGGAACATGGACAATACAATACAGGGGGAAGAGTGGTCTGAATAACCATAAAAACTAAGCTACAAAGTCCCACATATTTAATCTGGGTATGTTGCATAAATGGATAACCAATATTTGCTTAAATTGATCTTATGTTTGAGCAGGAGATTCTATTCAAAGGCCAAAAAATTGTTTCTTTAACTTAAATGTCTGGTTATTGTTTTGGGTCTAGTACCTTATAAAAACTTATCATATTGTCATTTTTAACCAAAACAACTAGTAGTGATATTATCAATTAAGTCTTCTGTTTGCTATGACAAAAACAAATGAATGTAGAAAATTGTGATATATGAAAGGATTTTCTAATGCATTGTAAATTTCTCACTAATTTTCATAATCTGTATGCATTGAAGTTTGTTTTTTTTTATATTGTACATAGCTTCATCGATAACTTAGTGACTGAGAGAGACTTAGTTCTTGTTCAGAATCGACAAATATTAACGTAAGCATGTTTAATCTTGGCTCTAAATGTTCTTTTTTTCTCTCAATGTAGAATTTTTATTTGTAGTCCTTTTTCTTCCCTTGACGATTTCACTGCTTGAATATTTGAGTTTGGATTCAATTACTTTTTTCTTTTTCTTTTTCTTTTTGTTAATTATTCCTTTTGCATAGTGTTGAGATTTCCCAAAAATATTTCCATCTATTACTAGATAGCTTTCTTTTAAAAATTATTCATCAAATTACATCCTTTTGTATCTGATTTGCTATTTAACATCGTTTCTTGTCAGATGTTTTGCTTTCCAAATTGATACATAAATAATAGATATTTCTTGCATGTTAAACTTGACTTTCATTTATTGAGGAGGTGGGGTTGGTGTTAGGAACTACTGTTCACATTGATAGATAAAGCAACTTTGTTACTACAGTCTTCTTCTGTTTCTTTTTTTACTTTTCCCGTGATGGTTTGCCACATAGGATTATCCTTCTCCAGTTAGCCCTATTCACACTTCCTCCTTTCTCAAACCAACAACACTCATATCCTCTCTTATTCCATCTTGGGTGTTTCTCTTTTCCTTTTACTTGGTAGTGCTATCTTTAGTATTCTCTTGCCAATGTCAAATCTCTTTCCACAATTGTGCTGTTTCATCCCTTACAATTTGAACATTTTGTTCATCATCATCATCATCATCATCATTGCCTTTATCACCCTGGACCAGGTTATAGGCCACAAACAAACACTTTCCATTCCTCCCTGTCCTGAGACAATATTTTAATACCATTCCAAGTCTTTGTACTTCTCTGTATGTCATCTTCTCTGACTCTTCTCCATGTTCCACATGGCCTTCCCCTCAATCTCTTGCCCTGGGGACTTCCAATCTAGTGCTTTCGTTGTTATTTTGCTACCATGTTTCTTAAAGGTGTAGCTGATCCAATGCCCCCGTCTGTTTCCTATTTCATCCCTTGCAGAAGTCTGCCTCGTACTTCTCAATACTTCTTCATTTGTGGCTTTGTCTGTTCATCTTATCTTCTGTAGTTTCCTTAGGCACTTGTTGATAAAGGCCTGGATCCTATTCATGCAGGTTTGAGATGCATTCCCTATCTCACATCCATATACATTGTAGTAGAACTGAATCAATATTAGTGTTGAAGAGCCTAGGTTCGGTGTGAAGTGTGGTATCTTTTGTTCTCCATACATTTTGTTTAAAGTGTTTTTTTTTTTTAAATGATACTGTGATAGAAAATTCAATTTTCACTTTAATTGCTTGTTCTCCAAACGAATCAAAAGAATTGTGCTGTAAGTATACAGATGCAAACTGAGTTATGCTTGAAAACATTCATATTGTTGTGTAAAATGGTGTGCGTGGCACAGACTCATTCACTTATTTAAACATCAAAGTCTACTACATGTACAACATAATTTATCCAGTTTTGGGTATAATCTTACTGTTTGTATCATTTCTATATATATCAGTAGAATTATTACAATTGATTGTCTGTTAAATTTATCATAAGTGCAGATCCTGTCATGCATGAATGGATAAAACACATCCCTATAACCTTTGCTTTTTAGTTTTATCTCTAAAAGTGGTCACAATGGCACAGTGGTAGTGATTTGGTCTTGCAACTTAAAGGTCACGGATCAAATCCCGGTGTGGGCATTGTGATTTCACCCTTGGGCAAGGTTTTTAACACAAATTGCCTCCGTTTTGCGGCGCTATTCTTAAGGCTGACACTCGGTTTTCAAAAACCAAAAAACAAATTTTCCTTCAGGGATGAATAAAGTGGTAATTTGTTTTGTTTTGTTTTGTTTTTAAACTGTATTTTTCAATGTTTGATATTGAATTCCTGTATTTAGAAAAGCTTGTTTCTTTTTGTTGGTTAGATCTTGATATCATATTTTGTTGTTTTTTTTACTGTATTCATTACATGTATGCAAGTTTTATCATATTTAACCTCTTGTTGCTTAATCTCCTGTCTCATTAACACGCGCAGAAGGGCATTTGTGCTGCACTCTCTAATAACGATCAAAATGTTTTACAAAAAGGTTCACCAAACTCTATGTCTCCCAAATAAATTTTAAAAGCCTTATATAGATTGTTCATACTAGACAACAACATTTTTGGAGAAGTTTATCGACTACAATATAATTATAAATCTAATGGAATATTGAACCTGTTTTTCATTCAAGTAATTATTCGGTCATTTACGCGCTATAGAAAACGGTATGTAGGCTGACTTGATGACTTGAACAAAGATATGTGTATGTCTTCTGCTATCTTTTCCTAATATTTGTCTTAATGATTAAATCAGTTGAGAATGCAAATCAATCAGGGTTGAAGTGAATGGTGAAATATTTTAAGCAACATCCTGGCAAAGATACTAATGACTACAACTTGTCAAAAAATGTGATAAAAATTAATCGAAAAATTCTTAGAATTCAACCCACTATTTAAAGGGATACTTTATTTTCTCACCTGAATTAGCAGTTATCAAATTATGTTCGTTTATAAATAGGCGTAGATATAGATTTCTTTTTTTCGTAGGGTTTGAGAAAGAGAAAAACATTTTTCTGCTTTACTAGGAAATTATTAGATGATATAATATTATTGTATTTTCATTATATCTCAAATTTGTATGTCTAAAAAATTTGTGTCTGTGTTCCAAGCATGTTTGCTTTCATTGAGATAGTCCTTTCATCCTTACCCAGAAATAACCTTGACATAATTGTCTTATAGATGTTGATTGCTTTATACTATAAGTTCCAATGTATACCATTATTTGCTTTTTTGTATATCATAAAAAATACATGTTATCTGCTTCCTCTTGAGTGAATTACAGTTCGCTACACTTCAAAAGTCTACTCTATACTCTATTCAAAAGCCTTGTGCGCCCACATCATGAATATGGAAATCGCCTATGAATAAAACAAATGCAATTTTAGTAGAAAATGTACAACGCCGTGCAACAAAAATAGTGCCAGATATAGCTCAACTTAATCATGAGGAATGACTAAAAAAAAAACAGAGTTACCAAGTCTCATGTACAGGCAATTGAGAGGCGATCTTATTGATACCTATAAGATCACATATGGTTTCTACAAGGTTGACATTAAAAACTAACTTAAACTCAGCAAAGAAAGCAGGACCGGAGGCCACTGTTATAAGCCTGCAATTTAGATATCAGAAATAATTTCTTCAGCCTTAGAGTTGTCGAAGCATGGAATAGCCTGCCTGAAAGTACTGTTACAGCATCCAGCCTGAATGCATTTAAAAATCAGAAAGACAAATTGTTCAGAAACTACAAATTCAGCACAGATTTCCCATTGAAACCAGTCCTTCAGCCTTCACACTTTGGTGTGGACTGAAGAGAAAGAACATCAAAAGGTCTAGGACCTTCAACCAGGACCTTCAACGATGGATTTCATGTATATTCATGTATATAAAAGACACAATTAAGATTCCACTGTTTGAACTTTAAGCTTCTGGGTGAGTCTTTGAATACCTCACTTCTGGTAATCTGAACACATTTCATACTGACATCTATGCGCTATGACACAAAATGCATCAAACAACACAGATTTACAGATGGCATCCTCTTTTGTGTGTAAGTTCTCCTTTTGAAATCTTTGAATACATTTTCACCAGCCATTTGAGTTCCTCGATACTCACAATTGACTGATTTTAATGGGAAACACGAGTTTATTATTTCTCTAAACCCTCACAATTCCTGCCACTGAATTGCTTTAATCATCTTCATTCTCACCTCATTAATTCTATTCCCTGCACTCAACAACACAGGGGTTTGTCAGGATCCTTTGAAAGTTCCATTATGACAGTGACATTCCAGGGGCTTTGCATCAGAATTCAAAACAAGGGGAATGTAGAAAAAAATAATCTTGCACTAGTTTGGATGCAAACACAAGACCTCTGTATCAGAACCTTCCACCGTTTGGGGAAGGGAAAGCATTCTAAATACTTAACCCATGCCACTTCGATTGGGTCAAAAAAGAGCTAAAAATATAATGTGATCAACCTTACAATGACAACATACAGACAGATTCTATATGAAGTCTCAAATGGGGTTTCAAGTGTATGAAAGTTTTTTTTTAAAAAAAAAGAGGAACTAGAGAAAATACATTTGTTCGAAGAGCCAGTTGTCATTATAATTGTTATGGCGATGAATTATGCAGTCTGAACCAAAAATATTGTTGTTTCCTGATTAATGTACAGTGCTTTGGAAAATCTGGCAGCTTGAAAGGTACAATGACTCCAATTGAAAAATATGATTCTTTATAGAAGGAGAAGTAAGTAAGTTAATGAGTCAAAAATTTGTTATGAAATTGTAGACCAGAATGATATGAATGAAAAAAAAAAACCACCCTTTCAAACCAGTTATTGGCTATATTAGCAAATTTTTTGCGGAAAGTTATAACTTATTACAGTGAAGCACATTTAAACCGAACACATGTAAACCCCCGCACACAAAAAAAACGCTGACCTGAAAAACAAATTTGATCTTTCGTTTGTATTCCTTTATTATTATTGACAAACTAGCAATAAACAAAGAGACTGAACCACGTAACTGCCATTAAACCAAAAAAAAATCAACAAAAAACCCTGGCATACAGGTCTCTCTCGGTGCCCCATTGTTTGTGACATGGTTAAGTAGCTAATGTTCACACCGCTTGCTACCACTGGCCATGCTCCTCTTCAGCAGCTAACACAGACATACATGCACAGACACTTGTAACAAAAACATGCAAGTGTCAATGACTTGCAGGGTTCCCATGGCCTCCTTATTTTCAAGGAGCTCCTTGAAACCTCCTTGAATTTGATT
>JAOYNN010236976.1:0-10535 GCA_025770095.1 Goniobranchus kuniei
CCCTTCTCATCCTTTCATCCTTTCTCTAAGAGGACATCCGTCATCTTTGTCACCCGTCGACCGTCCTCTTACGCGGAGACCACTGTATATAAATCAAAAGTGTCACAAAAACTGAAGATAAATTATACTAGCTTCAAGGGCCTTAATGGCCTTGGGGGAGTTCACATGGTCCAAAGCTTACCATCATGAGGATCCAGAAAATGTTCTTCATCTTTGATTTCCTCATGTCCCTCATTTCTTTCATGGGTATTTGGAACAGATTCTGATTTGGATTCTGTTTTCTCCTCATCCGTAGCAGAACCTTCAACTTTGGCTGTGAGGTCATCAAACAATTCCACAACTTTATCACCAGACTGGACAAAAATATAGAGGTTCAATGACTTAATGTGTCAGTGATCTTAAAACGTTTTTAGCAGTCAATCACCCTTTGCCAGGAAACAACAAACTAAACTTGGACTAGCAGTAATACTCAATCTACTGAATGGTATTATGAAGGTGGTAAGTCTGTCAATATATCACATAGATATTCTGTACCCATTTGAATAATGAAATCCCTGTTTCCATTTTTTTTTTTAAACATTCTGTTCAAATCACTTAAAAGTTGTACCTGAGAATGCGTTTGTTTCTCTGAGATAGAGCTTCTTGATTTCTTTGACAAAAAGCTTCTACTAGATTCTGACTGAGTATCCATCTGATGTCGTTTACTGAGAAGTTTTCTAGGAAAAGGGGAAAAACAGTGGAATATGAGAAAACAAGGGAGAAATGTTCAAAAGCAAAAGCAAAGAGCTTGATTGATTTACTATATTAATGAGTAAAGATAATAAACTCATGGTGATACGATTTTTAAAAAAAACCCAAAGCAAAATACAACAGCCAAAAAACAAAAGATTATCATTCACGGGACTGATTTTTCCATGTCTGAAACTAGAAACAAAGATATCAAACTTCTCTGGTAGAGAAAACAGAATGAGTGATCAAGGCACCTTCCCTTAGAGTTGTAAATGAACTTCAATTTTATTTGAATGGAGAAGAAAATGAATTACATAATTATAAAGAGGACTTGCTCTAATTATTAGCCAAGTGCAGATAATTTACTATTCATTATCAACTACCCATATTCTGGCTTACTATATTTGGAGATACCATAGCAGAAGTACATGTCCTTTAAATGAAATACAGAATTTCCAAATTAATGAATGAGGCTTATTTGTTTCCTTACCTGAGATAAGCTGGATCAGGTTTTCTTAGTTTGTGAATCAAAACTTTGATCTGGTTTACTTTTCTTTCATGAGCGCCTTTATTCCCTTGATTTTTCATACCCACTTCTTTCGGAAGTATGTAACTGTTGAAAAAATTAAAATCAGTTCTTTCAGCATTTTTAATTACCTTAGCATTCCTTTAGAAATAATTATACATAGTTTAATTACACTAGATAAAGAGATGAAAAGTATTAAGTAGAAATAAGCACACCACTGAAAGATGAAAATCATGAGAAGATATGTCATCTACAAATTAAATCACTTTTTTTTTAAAGCACATTAAGTGGGTATTGTTGAGAGATTAAATGATATGGACAAAAATGTTGTTGTGACCTTGGCATTTTCACACACAAAGTCAAGGACAAGATTTTGAATCTAGGTCGTGCTGGCTGAACGCAAGAATTTGACTTTAAAAAGTGTTCCTGTTAAATTAGTCTATAATGGATTCCAGTGCGTAGTCCTACATTACAATGTGAAAGAATCATGGGCAGCTAAAATTCACATTATCATAGAAGACAAAATCAATTCCTGTCATTCCTTTCTCCGAACCATTCTTTCAAAATTCTTCAAGCCTTGGAGTAAGTTGTGAAAGGATGGGTATCATATGTGAAACTCCAGACGGAATCTCAAGAGCCTATTTAAACAGCTAAATGGAATAATCAAAAAGAACAAAAAGACATTAAAGAGGACTAACACAATTTATAGCCTTAACTGAAATCTTTCTGTACCAAGACTCCTATAAACCTTTTTGCCAGTTGGAGAGTGGTGCATTGTGAAAGTAAGCTTTCATGGCAGTAAAGGATAAGCATTTCAATAAATTCTTTTTAGATATATTGTTATGTGATATCATTCAAATGTAACCCTGTTAATTAAGGGGTTGATATACAGTGAAATCTGAAGGTACGCTGATAATGTCTTATGTCACATTACGTTGGTGATTGGCAATGAATTTTAAAAACTGATAACTTCTTCATTAAAGTTTTGAATACTCACACTTTGTCAACACATGACTTCTCTATGGACCAGAATATTATATTTCCGTTGGTGCAACCAGTTGAAATGAGATCTTTGTTGATGGGGGTAAGGCAGCAAATTTCATGATCTATGAGTATTTGGTTCTGGTGGAATAAAAAAGAAAAGAGCCTTGAAGAGATATCACGAGCATTTATTTCATGGAACATAGAGCCAGGATGTATAGAATAAGTATGGCATTTTCTTTAAAAAAAAAAAAAGAAAGAATAGAAAAACGTCAATAAAAAAAAAACCTTTAAAAAATTGGACTGCCTCCCAATTCTCAATTGAAACCAAATGACCAGAGTCAAAAGGTACAAAAAAAAACAAAAACTGACCAGCTTGCAAAATCAAAGGTATACACAGTAAGAAAATAAAAGGTGAAAATTCTTTTGATCAGGAATTGTTATATATTATCTGTTGTCCTATTGCATTGCTACAAAGATAAAGGGACCAAATCTTGATAAAGGACTTGACTGTCGAATGTATTAAATCAAGTCACTGTGATAAATTAAGCAAATTAAGCCCTTTATCTTGCCATTTGTTGCAATTACAAGAGTTTTGTGAGATTTTTTTATCATTTAATGACAGCTGTCCATAGCTATCAGGTAAATGTAAAGCGCACATTTTTTTATCATTTAATGACAGCTGTCCATAACTATCAGGTAAATGTAAAGCGCACCTCTTTTTCGGTTAAATTTGTGACTTGGGCCCTTGGCTGACCGATGTCAGGGAGAGGTTCTGTAGGAGGAAATATGCTGCGAGGTGTAGTGGGGTGAATTGGACTTTTGGGAATTGAACCTGATGTAGAGCTTAAACTGCTTTTTTCACGGAGAAGGATGAAAAAATCAGAGAAATCTCTGAGAAGTACTAGATCATTGCTGTCTCCTGCATCCTGAAGAAAAAACAAATGAAAACAAGTACAGAGATTTATTTTTTAAAAATCACCATTAATCTATTGTCAAGGTTAAAGGTTAATTTTTTTAGATCTCTCGACACACCTTCCTCGTCCATCCACAAAACCATCCCAGTAGCCATCTCCCCCTTTTGTAGAAACTTGTTGATTATTATTACCTGTCTATCAACTGTGTAAGAAAAATGTTCTTACATTCAAAGGAATGAAGTAGCCCTTTTAATTACACAAGAAACAACCCAATAGTAAAAATCATATACCAGCAGTGTTTCTTGTTGAATTCATAGACTAAACGTAAACTCAGAGAAAAATATTCCTTATATTCAGTATACGATATCACTTCTAAGTGGCATCAAGGTACAAGATATCATAGCACGGTTCATAACTCAATTTATTAGCGTTAATGATTAATTAGGACGCCTTACAAGAAGATAATTGTACCACCTTTACCATTATCAAGCTTTAGACATTTGTTATAGAGGAATAATAGATTAATAATGGTGGACATTTGAGATTCCCTCATCCTTTATTAACTTTGATCTTATTTTCATCATGAAAATAGCAAAAATCATTGAGGAGGGAGAAAACTTAAGTTTTTCTCAGCCATCAATCCTTAATTATATGAGGGGTGTCAGGAATACAGCGTGTAGGCATTCCCATATCAATTGCCGATACTTCATTAGGAGATTGAGAAGGTGAAGAAAGATGAAGAAGAACAATAACTAAGAGAAAACCAAATAGTCTTTCCTTTGATAGAGTTACATTCCCTGTCATGTGGTTTCCCTATGAATAAATACTGTGTCCGCATTGCCAACTAGATATAGCTGACACATCCCCTGTGGATGCTGACAGCACCATTTTCAATGAGTTAAGAGCTTATAGCAAAAAGTTAAAATTGTAATTGCATAATTGAATAACTCATCTGCTGGCTTAAGAAGTGAACTTGTAGAAGAATGACACTCTTGCCCACCTTGTTCATTCAGTACACATCCCTATGCAATGTTTTTCTGTATGCACATTATCTCATGTTTTTATGCTATAGATGACTTATTGGTCTCCAATTGCATCTTTTTAAAAATAATGATCTGTTCAAAAGATATTCTCAATTTTCATCTCACTTTATGGCATTGTAAGGCCTTGTCGGGCACTATATGTTGAATCAGAAGCACAAGGTTAGCGAAAGTAAACTAAAAGGAAAGATCAAAGGATGTGATGATTAGGGTCACACTCTTTTCTAAATCACATACAAAGACATACAGCTAATGTATCTACATGTTTTTGTGTGTTATCATATGAAGGGTGAGATTCAGAGATACAATAAATAAAACTTTGCATTGTGGTAAAAGAAATTGTTTTAAATTTTGAATTTTTTACAAGGAGCCTGCCTCACGGACCCTTAGCCAATGTCAGACTTGTAATGCTTAGCATAAACATGTTCAAAGCCAATCACACATTCACATATAAATGCACCAAGCATTTGAGGTGATGCATAATGTTTGTAAGTCAATTTAACATTACTCACTAGATACATCCTCATTTTGTTGTTCCAACCACAGGCAATAATATAGTAGTCATCACCTGCTTTATTATATTGAATGCCTGTAACACTGAGATCCTCATCTGTCAAAGAGGAAGGACCTGGTTTTGATTTTAAAATCTGTCCTGCTCCAAAATCCCATACTTTGAGTGACCCTGTGAATTAATAATAAATTCATATAAACATGGTTCCCTTTTATAGTTTTTACAAGGCATGCACGTACGCGTGCACACACACATATACACACATGCACACATACATGAAGACTCAAGATGGGCAATAAAATCTGGGGATAAACTCTTTAAATGCAAGATGAACACTTTGTCTAAGTAGTCATCTTTAAAAAAACATTGACAGACTTATGTTCAAGTAAAAAACTTACATTTTGTGCTTTTAGATGTGGAAATGCAATATGGATCTTAGCTAGTTGGGATGAAGATGGTTTTTTGTTGTTGCTGTTGTTGTTGTTGTTTTGTTTTGGGTTTTTTTTTTGTTCAAAATCATAATACCCCAGCAATTAAAAATCAAAACTCCATCTAAAAGCAATGAATCACACAACGTATATGCAGAGAGGTTTACAAATATAAGCATATTGATATTTTCTAAATACATGACTTTTCTCTAAAATGACATGAAGAAATTGGGAAATGTTCACAATATTATGTCACAGAGTTTAATCTACAGATATACCATCAAAAGCGCCAGTGACAAGTCTGTATCCTGTCTTGTCTAAAGCAACAGCTGTCACTTCTATATTTGGCCCATGAGCTTCAGGTACAGAGTATACAATTTTACCAGTTTCCATCTCCCACACCTGAAAAGTGGAATTAAATGAACTAACTCTGATTTCTTATATTTTCAACAGCTTAAAGAAATATACATCAAATCAAAGCATAAATAAAACAAAACATAGTTGAATATCATTGATAATGATAGTTACAAATATTTTCACACACAAAAAATTGAAAATAATGAGGACAAAAAAGTAAATATTGCTCTTATTCAAATTCATAACCAGAAATAAAGCTGATTAATGGTTTACCTTAATGACTGACTCTGTGCAGACTGAGACAACTTGGTTCAACTCCTTGTTAAACATAATCTGAAACATAACATTTACAACATTTACACTTCTAGATGAGATCAAATGCATTAAAAAAACAGAACAACAAAACATATGCCCATTCACCCTTTACTCTTGTGTACATGGGAAAAGAATTTACATATCCTATGCAAAACATTAAAATGAAAGTGAGAAAATATAAAGGCATAATGTTTTACAAAATGTTTACTTCTATAAAATTATTTCAAAATGTAACTTTATTTTCTTGCTTACAAAAAAAATATTTTTTTTTTAAATTTACAAAATTGTTTTGAAAGAAGTCCACTGTAAGAACTTTTCTCTTTTTAACACATGAATAGCTATCTAGAATGAAGCAAATCACAAAATCTCATGTTGGGATTTGCTTCATATTGATGTAATTACCTGGACAATGGATCTGTCATGAGAGTGAGGGACTTGCATGGTGTCTTGAACTGCTCTGGTGAGTGGCCATGTGTCAATAACACTAGAACCTTAAAAAATGAAGAGAAGGTACTAATTTTGTTTTCAAATGAAACCATTTGCTTGTGTAAGGTCAAAGTAACATTACAACTTTCAGTTTTATAACATTGAGAAAACAAAAATTAATACATTCTACAGTGAATTACCCGCTTAGTTTCCAAACATTCCATTTTGATAGAATATCCATTTCGTAAATAAATACATTTTTTTAATGTTTCAAAACAAGGAATATTTAGGTGCTTGAACAATTTTTTTGCTTTGCTTTTGTACCTTCACAAATAATACAACAGACATAGATTCTATTGGAAGGTTTAGGTAGCCAAGACCTACTGTCTATTTCAGAAAGCCAAAGAGAGGAAGCTCATTAACCAAGGCAAAGAAATGGCATAATTTCGATTTCTCTGAGATTTCCTGCATATCATGTTAAAGCTTGTTTGACTGATTTAAAATGACCAGTTCTTAAGACCTTCTCCAAACTCTTCTCATATGGATGAAATTAATTTTCATACATTACATTGACGTTATTGATCACAGAAGATTAAACAAGGTTTAATTTCACATAAGATTAGTTGATATTCTAAATACAAACCAAGGAAACTTTGAAACTCACCTGTCAAAAGCCTTTCATGCTTGTTATCAAAGATCATAGAATAAATCCGTTTTTCCCCTGGCCTTTCTTCATTGTCTGTAAATACCTATAAAAATATTCTATACACAAATTGTTGTCCGAAGAGTATAGTTTGCAAATGCTTGTAACAAGGCAAGAAGCACATTGAAAAATTGAATTTAAAGAAAGCATGAAAATAAAAATCTGACAAAAATGATATAGGAAGATAAACCCAAATATTGGTATAAATCTGAAGATAAACTTTCTAGGCAGCAAACAATGTGACTGCAAATAAGTCACATCACAGCAGTCTGACAAGATCTTTCACTGGCTTTAGAGATGATCATCTACAACTGAGATGAGTGAGGTAAGCAAAGTAAAATGCCCTACCTAGGATAAGGTGCAATGACTTGTAGTTAGAGCTTTTTAAGAGCTTTTAAATAGCTCTAATCCACTGAATGTACTCAAAGCACTGTACAAGACAGGCCTTTTCAAATCAAATATCATCTCAGCTCCATATAGAGTATACAGAGATGCAACCATTTTATACCCACACTTGCTCTGGCTATACTCTGGCATACATACTAACAAGATCTTCCTCTGCCTATGGTCTTGTACTCAAAACACCTGATTGGGGTGAGGAAATGTAAGTGAAGAGCCTTTCCAAATGCATTGACCCCAAATGCCATTCTGTCAGATGGGCAGACCGTGGCACAATCCCACTACATCACAAAAATCTTTTGTTGGCCATTGTGAATGTTGCTTGACTGTCAACTGACCTGAGTTATGTTGACACATAGCTACAAATACAACTTAAATCTTTTTGTGATTATAAGAGCGCCTGTAGGAAATGGGGCTTAGATATTTCAATGAAAAGCTGAGATTAATACTAACCTGTAAACATGTTAACGTATGAATATCCCAAACTCTGAAAACCCTTGCAGTTGACAAACTAATGATGTGTTGATCCCTCTCATTGATGGCAATGTCAATGATTGTAAATAGATGACCTAACAATTTCCCTGCAATGTCATAAAAGAAACATTTTTCAGTATTTTTTTCCACGGACAAAGTAAAAAATGGTTTGAACTAATTACAATCAATATCATTATGTAACTCTTAAGACTCGAAAAGTGGGCATGACATTTCTAGCAGCCAGATTTTAAATAGAATGTTTTAGCAAGTGAATGCTGAATATAATTTGATGGAGTAAATGGTATTTTAAAAGTTTATTCTTCCTTTACCAACCATTGTAATCAGGTACAAAAATGTGCCACACATGACATGATAACTGTTATTAAACTTATCGTTATAAAGAAGAAGACTGAAAATTCCAGACACCACCTTTATTGTGCATATAGTAAATTTATATGTATGCTTCTCAGATGAGCAAATTTTCATACAAAAGCCAGTTCTATGTCACATTGGGTGTGCTTATAAATGAATCCAGGTGACAAGCACTGTGGCAGTTGTGGAATCAAAACATCTGCCAAAGGTAAGGGAATGTCATAGTTTGGGTAAGGATCACAGAGTCGTTTAGAACTAAACTCGTAGCAATGAATGTCACATTGACAAATAAGTAATACACTGAAACTTCTGAGCCTTGAAATATGCTTTGGCAATAGATGGAATTGCATGTTCTTATACTGCATGCACAACACCGGACCTTCTGAACCAACAAGCCTTAACCACCATGAAGATAGATGTCAACCAATCTAGCACACATGGGACATGGTTAGAAAATCAGTTTTCAGGGCCGCAATCAGAAACATGGACAGTTTTTCAAGTTGTTTGAGTGAAAATTGGGATGCTAAATATTCATAAACATGACCACATAAAAATATTATCTAGTCAATGCAAATTTCAAACAGTGATAAAAAAAGCATGTGAACATATTTGTTTACAGACAGGTCCTTCAATAGATGAAATTGTACTCATTAAACAATTCATTTTTAAATTTGACATTTTCTGTTTCTTTTCGTTTGTTTTGTTGTTGTTGTTTTTTTTGTTCACCCGATATATCCTTTTAAAGTCGCTGGTGCCTGCTGGGACACGTTGGAAAAATGAAAATATCCCTGCCCACAAAGTCTTGAGGGTATATTTCCTAACTCCAGGAGGTAAATTCAGAGGAATACCTTTAACCAGACTGCCCGCGGTCTTAAATAATCCTAAACAATAAGATGAAACTCAAAACACTGGGTGACCTGAGCCATTGAAGGTCAATTAATTGCTGGAGATCGACTGCAATGTAGATCCTGATAGCGAAAATCGAGCAGAGCTGAAGCGACCGGCCGCGAAACAGCTTTAAGTCATTAAATCGAGAAATGTATATGGAAGTCGGAGTCTAGAAATTGCTAGTTTCCGCCCTATTTCTGTCGCTATCCTTCCATGCCTTTCCATGCTGACTCCAGTATATTCAATACTTCTTACAAGTCGACCACCAAACCAAGCCTGAGCTTTCAGCAGTGGTAATGGTCAGACATTAACCTCTGCTCAATGCTTGAAACTATAGCGTACTTGGAACTTGTGGTGTGCCTTTCAATCAGGGCAATTTTTACCACTGCTCAGGTATAGCTCGGCTCAAAGCCCAGCTCAAAGCTTGACGTATGGATGCAAACTTACTCTTTCTCTTTTTTGTCTGTCATGTCAAGAGCAGCCTCTTCTTTGAAGCTATTTGTATCAATACATTTTGGTTGTTAATTTTATTTGAATGTAGACCATGGATTGCCTGTAACTTCTAGTAAAAGTAAAGTAAAGTTAGTCCCGAACCCATGACTGAGTAGAGGGGAATTAAGGGTGGAGCCCTAAATTATACTAGGCATACGGCATAATGTGGTTGTTTGCCATTGCTTTCCACACCGACTTCACTTTCGCCAAGTTTAGAAAGACCTAGCTACCCATTTATACTGCTGGATGAACAGGGGGCCCCGAAAAAAACACTGCCCGACTGTGGTTCGAACTCGGGCCACATCGCAGTCAGTTGCTCTAACCAACTGAGCTACCGGGCCACCGTAACTTCTAGCATGGTAACTTTACGGTGACGACATGGGTTTGGGAACAATTCTAAATTTAAGTAACCTCTGGTACGGTAACTTAAATTTAGAAATGTTCCCAAACCCATGTCGTCACCGTCTCCCATACGAAAAGTAATTGAAAAAGAAACCCAGACCAATAAAGAAGCCTTTAGGTTTGGAAAATAGAATCCAATACCGTCACAAGAAGATCTTCGGACCAACCTATGTATTTGACGATAAAGGCAATCCAACCCCAAACGAAAGAAAGGAAGAACGCATTTCTACATAATATGAATTCAATAACTTTACTGAAGAACTATATGGACCAACCTCTTTTAAAGATGGTAAATACATTTTACAAAGAGTGAATCTAGCAGTTTTTCCATTCAGAATGAAAAATTGACTGATGGGACAAATACCTGAAGAAAACAAGAGATATGTCAGTTCTGTCTTCAAATATCTGAAAAAAAGAAAATGAAACAAATAAACAAAACAAAACAAAAAACAAGAACAACAAACCCAATAAAAAAACAAGAAAGCAAATCTCTCTCTATATGTATGTATGTATGTATGTATGTATGTATGTATGTATGTATGTATGTATGTATGTATGTAGGTATGTATGTATGT
>JAOYNN010237086.1:0-10534 GCA_025770095.1 Goniobranchus kuniei
CGGATCGCGCAAGTCATGGGGATGCGGCCCCACCCACAGGAGTCACTCCCAGATGCTTTATCAACATTCTATGTAGCTTGATAAGTGATGTTAACCACCCCCCCTCCACCCAAAACAAGATAATAGCTTACATCATTTAATAAAATATTGACAATTTATAAAGAAGTCAGTTAATAAAGTGAAATTCACAAAAAATTTCAATGGAAAAGGGGCAGAGTGGGTAGTTATAGTTTACTATTGTAAGATTGTTAATAATTAATCCTACACCATGGCTCTTTTTTGGGCGGCTGTCCGAATGGGTCTACTTGTTGCTGAAATAATGCTCTCATTGGCTTGTCATTCATTAGTCAATTGTATCTGTGTGCTCGCTAGCGCATTGATTACGTTTCACTAGTCAAACACAATCCATTGTAACTAGTATACACCTCTTTACAACCTCATAAAAGTCTTGGATGTAAACTATATTTCTGTCAGTCATAAATAGACGTTTCTGCGTGCACTACTACTTACTACTTAGGAGTCTTTCGTGACTAAGTCAACAGGCTTGGACGCCTAGGCTATTTCCACTAAATCTTGTGTAAGACATTTCCATCGTTCACGATCACTGACTAATCCCCTTAGTTGTAGATCTTTCGCTGTTTTCAGGGTGATCTGTCCTTTAAGTGTGTTGAGGTTTTGGTTTATCAAGACAGGAAGGCTGGTTATTGGTCGACTTCTAAACGCTTCTCCACATTTCTAAAAATATGCTGCCATCACAATATAAGCGGGGATTTCAGTCTCTCCCTTAAATATGTCTGAAAAGGCGCCATCTTTGCTTTAATTTGCCCATGGAAATAGATCTTTCATTGGTCTTTTTGTACAGGGATATGTTTAAAATAGTTGTTGGGTATCGTACGTTGAGTATTTTCCATAGTTCTCTGCGATGGAAAGCACTGAGCGCCTGTTCTTCTGCTTTCGTTAGTGCCCATGTGCCTCAGTTGTAAAGAAGAACTGATTTTACCAATGTTCGATACAATTACAGTTTTGTACTCAGCTTGATCTTGTCACCTCGAATCTGTACATTGGCGAGTTTTGTTTAAAGCGACATTTGATAGATGCTTTCTTCTCTCGATATCTTGTTTGTCCCCTTTCAGCGAACCCACTTTCTCCTCTACTTTCCAATCATCATTGGTTCTTGATAATAGCTTACAATACATCTTGTTATTATTTAAAATTGGTTCTGTCATGTAAACTTTATTACTTTCGTTCTCTTCCCCTAAATGATTAATCCACACTTGTAGTGTTCTTTTAAAGAAACTACTGTTGATAACATCCATTTCTTTAAATTCGCTTGGATTTGTATTGTTAGCAAGGGCACTCAATCTCCACTCCCCCACCATCTTATAGATCAGTTTTGGAATCACTTACCAATCAGCTTCTTGCTGTCTAGTAAGTAATTTTCCTAGTTGATCAGAAAGTATCCTGCATAGCTTGAACATCTACTATTCTAAATCCGCCTTCAGTATAGTCACTATACCTTTTCAAACGCTTTTTTTTAAATTAGTGTGCTTCGTTTGTGGTATAAATTTGAAAAATAATCTATTAATCATGGTAAGAACTTGAGTGAGTAAACTTATATTCTGCATTAGTTACGTTAATTGAGATAAACCAAACGATTTTCGTACTGTTAATCTTACCTATGATAGAAAGATTCCTACATTCCTATGACTTCAAAATACGTTGGATACTGCCTGCCTTTGAACCCCAACTGTAATTATTTCAGACGCTGCTAAGCTTTTACTACACATAACACCTATTATCTTTACCCTTTCCACTACTTTTATGCCGAGAAACTCAGTGGTCACGTTTTTGTTTTTACCCAAACCTATTATGTGGGTTTTTGTCTTCATTCAAAGACTAAGACAATTTGATTCAGAACCTAGGGCTTATTTGGCTGCTGTGTTAATTTTTCATCCAACTTTTAAAATGTTACTTCATTTAAAACGTTAGCTTCACCATACACTTTGCTATTCCTTGATTTTCAACCTACCTGTTGAATGGGTTAATACACTGCAACATATATAAAACAATGCAGCTAGGGGGGAGGGGGGGTGGATGGAAACAATGTTACATTCACTGCACTGGCTCCCAGTTGATTAAAGAACACTTTTCAAGATTGCCACGCTATGTTATAAATCAAATTAAAAATGGTATGGCCCCATCTTATTTGAAAGAAATGATCTCTGACCATGTTCTATTTCGTCAACTAATTCACAATTCACAATTCTTTATTTTCCAATACCGGTAGCATGGACAATTTTCTTTGCAGCAATAATACAATAAAAAATCTGTAAATATACATGATATAGGTATAGGTATGTAAATAGATAGATAAAATTTACATATATATTCACATTATTTATATGCCTATTATGTAAATAAATATTTGATATAGATATTTATATAAAATTACATCTATTTTGCAAATAGATATTTAATATAGATATTTATAAAAAAATTGCATCCTATTATGTAAATAAATATTTAATATAGATATTTACATAAAACTGCATACATACATACATACATGCATACATACATACATACATACACACATACATACATACATATATACATACATAGTACATAATATTATATACATACACTAAAATTGATAGTTAAGAATTTAGATAGTATAAAGTTCAGTTATGCAAGATAAGACGTATACAAACTAAGTCTAATTGATCAACAGAAAACTCCCCTAGCTCCGACATACCACAGTAAGTTATATATGACCTTGGTTTAATTTATTTTAGAAAGTTACATTTTCAATGGCCACAATGGAATTACAAAGAGCTGGATCTGAATTTAGAATTTTGATGGCCGATGGTACAAAAGAATGTTTATAAATGTTTCGCTTTGCCATTGGCATTCTGAGTCGGCGACCAGATGGTAGGGACTGGAAGGTATCGCTCAAGGGGTGATTTTTGTCGGTTAAAAGTTTGTTTGCCTTTTTGCGTACAAACTGCCTGTGGATGTCAGAAAGGGACCTCTGCTGAGTGTCAATGATCTTGCTGGCAGTATTGATAATTCTGTCCAATATGTTTTTCTTTCACGTTGAGGTTACCATACCATTTGACATGTTAAATGCTTTGTGTGCTTTCCTCCAGTGCCCTGTACACGCTCTCTAGAATGTTTATGCTAACGTCAAATTGCTTAAGCTTTGTAATAAAATAAATTCTCTGGTTTGCCTTTTTCATAGTAAATTCAACATGTTCTTTAAATGAAAAATTATTGTCGAGGACTGTGCCAAGATATTTAAAAGTTTCAACCTGTTCAACTGTTTCGCCCTTGATGACAATTGGGGCCAACCAGGTTGGGTCCCTTGCATGGTTGCCTGCTTTACATGGCTCTTTAGTTTTTAGTTTTCTGAACGTTCAATTGAAGAAAACTTATGTCAAACCAAGAAATTCTTTGAGAAACTAGAGTCCAATATGAGTTTTACAATGCATTTTCTGCAAAAAGATCTAGAACAATTCCCACCAAACCTTGGAGTTGTAAGTGAAAAATATGGTGAGCGCCTCCATCAAGATAAATACCTAGCCAAGAGATATCAGGGGAGATGGACGCCAACATGACAGCAGATGATTGTTGGACCATAAAAAGGCACGATTCTATATTGAAACATACCAGAAGGTCCCAAAAAAGAACATTTCTTATTGATTAGCAATTTACTTAAGACACAAATTTTATTTGCCCTTATATTGCAAATTGTTATTATACAGACACGGTTATTTTAGAGAAAATCATATTCAATATGTTCAAGTACATTTTCTTTTTGGAAAAAAAAACATCAAATGATTTATACATCAAAAGATAAATCGAGAAAAAGGCAACAATATGATGACATTGTGCTGAAAATAACAAAAAGGGGGTTTACAGTATCTAAAAAAAAAACTAGACCTGATAGAAAAAAACGGATGTCAATACCGAAATCAGCGCCCTTGAGTTGGTATAAAATCAACTTCAAACAGCATGGGGCAGGAAAAAATTTTGTTTTTGTTGACCAGTGTTATTATTGATCTTATTATAAACCTATGTCTTCATGTGCACTCTATGGAGTGAAACTTTCATTAACGTCTTTCCAAACTGGAAAAACATTCAATACATAACATTTTAACTTTCAATTGCAATATCATAATATGAGGAGTCTCAAATAAATAAAAACTTTTAAAGTTTAAAGTTATTTTTTAAAGTAAAACCTGAATGGATGATAAAAGAAAGGGAGTAGCCATACCTCCAAACACCATTTTTATCTGCCAGATCAGATGACTTGCTAGTCAGCTCAACTTGAAATCTGTCGATTTCAATCTTAGTAATCCTGCAATGAATGGTCTGTCGAATCTGGAATATTTTACACAATTATATACTATATACTAAGTATGAGTGGAGGAACATGATCGCCAATGTCTGTTTCAGACACGGTGGCTAAAGAAGATATACTATATATATTTAAGCCATTCTCAAACCATATGCTCATTTTACAGTAGGACAAATAATTGTTCAGTACCATAATTAACTCAAAATTCTTTTAAATTTGACTGCACAAGGCTTTATAGAATGTAAATTAGGGGAAAGAAGTTGAGTTTGCACCACCTCTTTCAGAAAAAAATACATGCTCTGATCTCAATGAGGGGTCAGTCAATGCAAATACAAATGACATACAAAAAGTCCCCTAAACAAAATAACTGGACCTCGTTTACCCAATAAAAGTTATTGGATGCACTCCTTTATACTGGTACAATGCACATCAATTCATGGAGTTCTCCAACTAGATTTCACCCCTCTTTCATATACATTATCATGTCAGTGACCCATGCCTGCATTATAGGTTCTCTCCTCAAGTCAAAGTGCAAGATCAAAGCCAACCATCTATATGTAGGAGCAGATACATGAGTAAAATAACGGGTTCATTGTAAAAGAAGTATGTGCTCTGTAAGTGTCATGAGATGTATTCTCATTAATGATGTTGATGAGACATACATGATCAAACTGAAATCCATAATTTGCTTTAAACATCTGGTAATGCATAGCCAAAAGTAGATTGTTACCTGAACTCTCTCCTCAGGGTCTCGAACCATCTTATCACTGAGATTTTTTGTATGGATGAAACCTGTCACACCACTGTCAAGGCGGCATTTCACTCCCACAGCTGCTCCTGGACAGTTACCTCCATCAAAATGACTCCACACCTTGAAAAAGAGCAGAATATAATCATCTATCTTGATTACTGTCTTAACTAAGACAAACGTCATATTTCGTCAATTTTTTAAAAAGTATCATGGTATTATGTTAGAAATCTAAAAACATTTACAACTATATGCAATTATGTATTCTTATAACATTGTCATTACTTTACACTCAGAAGAGAAAAGCAAAACAATGAGACCTGTGGAACTGGAATTGAGATGGTGGAATTAGGAAGCATTACATATCTGATCTTGCAGAACTTATCACATCCACGAATTTAGCTAAGCCTGTTACAGATCCACAGACCTGCCAGGTTTTCAAACTGGAAAACTGGGATCCAGGGGTTCAAAAACCTGTTCAGATCAAAAACCTGGAGTCACTGGCAATACGTCAATTTAACACCAAATTTGATATAAAGTAACGAATTCACCTTGTTTGAAAGCCTGTCATCTTATTTGATTGAATGTGATATATTCTAGTATACTTAAATGTACCACTCAGAAATTTCCGAAGTACATGTAGATATATTTTTAAAAAATTTTAAACTTAAAAAAAAACACACACACACACACACACATACGCACACACTAAAATAACCCCCTCCAAAATTGTCCTTTTATGAATGGATCCTCAAATATGTCTTATTTTCTAACTCACATAAGCTCTACATATTGTCCACAAACTTTCTAACACAATCTGTATCATCCTCAAACTATCACACATACATACACACCTATCACATTCCCTCTCTTATTCATACACACACACACACACACACACACACACACACACACACACCATCTATCAACCTAGTTGCCTCAATCAAACACAGACCATCTCAGACACCCTCAGTCACATATACACATTACAATCTTTCACCCTCACTCTCTCAACCACACACACAAACACACACAGACAATTTCTTTAACATCAATATCATTTCATGTAGATCAAGAAGAAGAGTGGTCCTAGAACTGTTCCTTGTGGGACCCCTGATTCAACTAATTTGATGTTTGACTCTACTCCTTTTACCATTACTGTTTGATGTTTGCCTAGTAGAAATGACTTGGTCCACTTTATGATGTTTTCAGGAATGGCATTTTTCAGCATGTCTGAAATCTACAGGCTATCGAACCGTTTATTTTTTTTCCAATGTTCTCCCAAAATGTGGATGATAGATGAAGTAATGGGGAAAATGTGGATGTAAGAGGGATAATTTTTAAAGAAAAAAAATCCGTATCCTGGAGAAATGTGGATGTTAGGCGGATGTGGATGTAAGGCAGGTGGATGTTAAACGGATACCACTGTAGTACCGGGTGTTTCGATACCTTAGTCCCCCACTCGGTGAGGCGATCTGAGGAGGGGCATAACGTAAACCTGTATGACTATTCGAAAGCTTGAATATTTGTAATCTCAAACCCAAATTTTCATAGATCTAGGTCTATTTTGAAAGTTGGTAACTTTTGTTTGGTCGCTATTTTTAGAAAAAGAAATACGTCAAGTCCATTTGTTTGAGAACAAAGAGTGGCCAGGATCATCACCAAATCTTAATGCTTGTGAACATTCAGGTTCTGTCATAAAAGCCAGAGTGGAAAAACCATTATGAACTCTAAAGACATTCTGAACGCTGCTCTCATAAGAGTTTTAGATGACAAGGAAGTTGGGACGGAAATTTTCATTTCTCTTCTGGAATCGTATCCTGCTCATCTGGATGCTGTCAGGAAAGCTGGTGGTAGTGTTAATAAAAAGGTATCAAAACATCCTGTAGATAGGGTAGGGAATGTATGGAAGAAACAGGATGATAAAAAAAGAACACCATCAGTACAAAACCCAACTTGAAGTTTTTACATGTATATTGTAAATGTAAAATTTTAAGGTCAGGGCTGCTACAATGTAGTGTATCTAATCATTGGAATAGTTAACAGAAATTATAATAAATGTGGCTGAAAGCGACAGGCTAAAACAATGTAGTATATCTAATCATTGGAATAGTTAACAGAAATTATAATAAATGTGGCTGAAAGCCACAGGCTAAAACAATGTAGTGTATCTAATCATTGGAATAGTGAACAGAAATTATAATAAATGTGACTGAAAGCCACAGGCTGCTACAATGTAGTGTATCTAACCATTGGAATAGTGAACAGAAATTATAATAAATGTGACTGAAAGCCACAGGCTGCTTCAATGTAGTGTATGTAATCATTGGAATAGTGAATAGAAATTATGATAAATGTGACTGAAAGCCACAGGCTGCTACAATGTAGTGTATCTAATCATTGGAATAGTGAACAGAAATTATAATAAATGTGACTGAAAGCCACAGGCTGCTTCAATGTAGTGTATGTAATCGTTGGAATAGTGAACAGAAATTATAATAAATGTGACTGAAAGCCACAGGCTGCTACAATGTAGTGTATGTAATCATTGGAATAGTGAACAGAAATTATAATAAATGTGACTGAAAGCCGTAATAGATAAACCATTTATCGATTTACTTTCAACAACTAGTATCAGATCAGCACATCACCAAGATCTGCAATCATCCAAACTTTGGTCCAGTTGGTTATCAATACAGTTGATGCACAACATCATAGATGCAAGAAGACAGAGGATGGGTTCCCGCCTCCAACACCCAACATTCACAGAAGCAAAGGTAAGACACTAAAAGTCTTATATGAACTGGACACGAAAGGATGTTGGTATCTGTACATACCCTGTCAACTCAAATAGGAACAGGGTTTTGTTTTGTATTTTGTTTCTTTCCGTTTAACAAATTAGACCCCCAAAAAATTGATCTGTATACATAGATATGTTTGCAAGAAGTATATATATGTAAAGTTATGTATGATGAATCATATTGGAATAAAGAATTAATGTAGGTGGTAAAACTTTTATTTTTTGTCCTCTCACCAATCCATGTGTGTGTGTGTGTGTGTGTGTGTGTGTGTGCGTATGTGTGTGCCTGTGTCTGTTTGCACAAAAACTTGAAACAAATATTTGCCCTGTTCAGCTAATGAAAAATTGTAAAATGTCTTGCTGACGATTTCTTTGGATATCACATAAAAGATAATTTAAAAATGGATCTGGTGTTCAATTTGAAGTAAATCAATAGAATAAAACCTGATTTGTAGCATTTTTTCGAACCCGACCCTGAGTAAAATTCCACTGTAAAATATCCCTTCAAACTATGACATACTCGCATTACAATCAAGTTTGGTTGGTTTAAAGGTATTCAATAAAAATGTGAAGTGTTATTCGTATTTTTATCACGAAATGTGATTGGTTGTTCTCAGTGATTGCTGGGAAATTTTGGAAAGTTTATTGGCCACTGTGAGTGGGAGTTAATGCGTTCAACTGTAGGAATGATTGTTTTCAAATTAAATTTTCATGGTTTACATTGCTTCACCAGATTTCAGCAAGATATCTGTGAGTGACCTGGAAAACATTCAGGAAACAGACACTCCACCACAGTCTCCATGTAGTCAAAAACAAGAGATAGGAACTGTGGAAGTTCAGTCAAGACCTACTGGAACTGTTGTACAGTACTTCAAGGTAATAATCATTGTTGTTTATTCATTGTATTAGTTTTGAATTTGATATCCACAAGTGCTTTTCAAGCATGTTTCTTAATACAATATTAGTTTTCTCTAAACTAATATTCCAATGGAGTTGAAAATAATGTAAGAGGATGTTCTATTGGGCTTATTATAGAGGCAACTTCTCTTCCCCTCCAAAAAAAGCAACAACAAAACAAAAATCAAAACAAAGCAAAGTCATTGTAAATGACAAAATATTATGTAATGACTTAGACTTATGCATTTTAAATCATCAGATAGTTTTTAGATTCTTTTATATTTTCTTAAGCTGTTAACACTCATTTTATGACATTTCCTAGCATGTGCAGACAGATGGAGCTGAAAGCAGTGAAGGAATTGTATCTGATGGAGACAGGACTCCCCCCATATCATTACTCAAGAAGGATGGAACCAGGAAAACTGCCAAAACTCGCCAGCCTCGCCGCTTAGTCGAGTACTCTGAGCCTGATTCAGCTGATGATGATTCTAAAGACCTGGTACATTTATCATATACATGCTTTAAATGCTAGAAGATAATATATCGCCCCTATAAGTCTCTAAACATGTAAATCAGAAATTGGGTCATGCGGACCTGCCTTTGCTTTTTCTCACTTTTTCTCCCAAAATTTGAAAACTCCCGCTTTCCTGCTTCAGTGCCGATGAGTCCAGCTTTTTTTTGTTTTCCTCAGCTTCAGTGCAGATTAGTCCCTCTTTTTTAAATTTTCCGCCCACCCTCATCTTTTTTCGTTGATCGCTAACATTTCCTGTCATTCAGACCTGCCAAAGTTGCACGCTCGCCGTAACAAGTTATAGTGACAGCCGAAATGTTACGCAGTGCGCTTGGAGATCGGAATGTTACAACGAGGCAGCTATTTAATCATTGGTGATAGTCCCCTGTATTTTTGTTTTTTAAGAAAAAGAGAAGATATTGGTGTTGGATTTTTTGGGTATAATTCCACCTGTACATTCGAGTGAACCTACATCAGTACTTAACTCGATGCAGTTACGGCCAAAACACACTACACCCATAGGCCCATTCCATAGGCAAAGTGCTTTGCAGGCGCAAGCAAGTGAAAAACTGCTTTGCAGTTTGCAGCGGACCGTTCCTTCGGCAAGCCCCTTTGTCCAGATTTCGGCATGCAAAGTGGCCTACTACGACTTCAAATAACCAAGGCATTGTTAGTACCGAGATGCCACAAGACAGGACTCTGAGAATAGGTCACTGTTACCTCCCATTTCCCATTTTGTGATGCCATTCCTCCGCAGAGAAAGAGGGACTTAGCAATTCACGACAAGCCAGCTCGAGACATGGTGTGTTCTTGATGTGTGTCATGAGTACCCACGAAATATTTGACACAGGGCCTTCTTGCGGGTAACATCAAACAGCAAAGTAGGCCTATCTAGATCCACATATAGCTACATTGATATCTAGATCATAGACGTGTTAAATGCATTAAGATACAATGATCAGAGTCGAGATATGTAGATGTAGGCCTAAAACTAAAAATCTAGTGATCTAGATCTATGCGCCCTGTACTTCCATTTTGAAGCCGCAGTGAGGGCCAGTGTTATGCTGTGTCACATGAATTGTGTCATTATATATTATGTAGGCTAAATATTATTATTAACGGAGATGCTGCTATTCTTTGTTTTGTTTTGAGAATTCTGATGTGGTCACTCTAAACATGTTGCTGCCCTCTAGAACGAACAGGATACGCACAATTTAT
>JAOYNN010237197.1:0-10533 GCA_025770095.1 Goniobranchus kuniei
ATTATTATTACTATTAATATTATTATTATTATTTTTAATATTATCATGATGTAAACTTGTTCCAGAGACATAACAATCATTCAAACTAAAAGACATTCCTTTGTGAAAAAGGAGGAATAAAAAAGACAAAATAATTGAACACACAATAAGCAGGAAACCTTGAAACTGTGAAAAAGAAAAATACTTCTCTTATCATTCTCTTACAAAATAAAACCTCTTGTCAACAGTCTAGTGTCAGATGAAAGCTTTAATAGAACTGACACAACTAAATACAGAGGTCTCCCTCTATCACCTCTCCTATCCCACACCTTTTTCATTGAAATGCGAAAGCACCCATCATACTTGCTCCTTTCAATGGTAAAAGTTAGCAAGCGAACAGCAGTAAATTCTGATCCAACTTTTTAGCCCAAGCTATTATCTGATCATTCTGAAAGTAATCAATATGTAAATGTGTTTATTGTGCATTAGGGGATTTTCCCAATTTTGCACCACAACATGGTTGTGTGTTCACAGGAAGTAATCCAGATATCTAACTTCAAAAATCATTACTGTAAAAATTAAAACATAAGCAAGGTTAAAGTGACACCTCACCAACACTCCTTTATCAATAAGATAAAAGTTGCACATCTGTTAAATTTGAGTACCTGGACCTTAACAGCGTTGTGCCTGCCTGAAAAATTGAACTATTGCCAAACAGGTGGCTTGTCTCGTTCTTCAGGTTATGCAAAAGCAGCACTGCTGTTGGTTGGGGACCCCTTGTAAAGCACTCTGAGCACATTAAGTTGATATTTCATTGTAATGTAATTTATTGATGTACAATCTTCCTATCTGTGAGCTTAACAAGCTCCAACGTACACAGAACCAGGCAGTCAGACTAGTTTTAAAGAAAAAGAAAAGTGACAATATAATACCTTTCTTTCAGTCATTACACTGGCTACTGTTCAATACAGAATTTCTAACAAAATCGCAGTCAAGTGTTTCAAATATTTTACTGGTGTTTCTCCAACTGATATTTCTGATTGAATGAAAAAGTACTTTCCCTCACATTGCCTAGGTTAAAAAAATCAGTTCTTATTGGGTGTCCCTAAGATGGGGTTCCAAAACATATGCAGATCAAGCTTTTGCTCATTCTGCCCCCTCGGTCTGGAAGTCTCTTCCCTTCAGAAAACTTTCAAAATGAAACTAAAAACCCATTTTATGGAATCTTCTTTAAATTAATTGATTTAGTAATTGTACTCCCTCCCCCCTCTCCTTAGTTTCTACGTAAGTTTATTATACAGTAGTGACCGGGTAATTGTCCGGTCATTGAGAAGCAGCAAAATCTGACAATAGGGCAGAGCGGACAATTAGCCGTAATCCAATTTCCCATGACCACCTCATTAAATTCATGGAGACAAGCTAAATTTCTACACATGTATATGCACATTATCATGTAACAGTCTAAGCATAGCACAATGAATTTAATATAGGCCCATATTATGAAGTACACCGCTATGATTACACTGTATCTACAAACAAGCACATATTTTAAACCGCTAAATTAATATTCAATTGAACGTAATTTCACACACATTCTTTGAAAACATCCATTTGCTCCATAAATTGGACCAATAACTGACCGAGTCATGCCTACAAGTACACTATGATAGGCACAGTGACTGCAAGAAATCGCCAGATGTCAATGTATGCAAACAAAATTGTGAAAAAGGCCAAGGCAAGTGGAAGAAGACAAAAGGGGCCTGTTTCGACAGGTGAGCCAATCGTTCATCTGAAATTGGGTGGTTAGGTAGGATTCAACTGATAAGTCCATTTCATGAAGTGTGGAAGGAAGGGGGCAGCACTGATTCTAATAACCATATGTTTTGGGTAAAAAATTTAGCTCACACGTCGACTGGTCACTGGGTGACAGGGGAGTGAGTGGAGAGGCTGCGTTGGTGTTTGAAGCATTGTAGCCATATTACATGTACCAATGAACACATTAGATTCTCATAGGTTACTTTATTGCAGCGGATTGCACAATGATCCGGTCATGCCAACATTAGGTCTCATGTCAGCAATGGAAGAATGAAAAACGTAGATGTCCATTGGATTGTTGCTAAACAAAAACGGCCAATTAGGCATCATTTAGCGATACAACTTTGATGGGGAAAATAGAGTTTCTCCGACATAACAGACATTTAGGCGGAACAGACAATTAGCCGGTCACCACTGTATAAATATTTATATATTATAGCATTCTATTCTTTTGCTTAGCTTTGATGATATTGTTTACTATTAATTGTCAATTTTAGCACACTTTGAATAACTATGTAGAATAATTGTGCACCTATGCTTGGATGGGATAAAGCGCTACACAAGTGAATTCTATTATTATTATCATTATTATTATTATTATTATTTTTATTATATTGCACTACACAAAAGCTTGCCATTGTGCCCTTCATGTGGTTCTAATCCTGTTGTTGGAGTGCGTGCTTATGGATAGCAGTAAAAGAAATTCTTTTTCGAGATCTGAAACCCAACAATATCTTGTGGAGTTTTTTTTAGTCATCCAATTCTATAATAAAGTGTGAGAACTTTCGCTTAAGTATTGTCTTATATTTAAATTTTTGTATCAAACACTAGGAAGGGAGACCAAGTTCAGATAATTAGGAAAGACTGACAACCAGAAAGCCTTGATATCATTCATCACCAGGGCATAATCTACAATCGTTCAATAAACTCTAGCGGAACATTCCCCACAAAATTTTAGAATTGTTTTGTATGAAGTGGTGGCAAGATTAGGCTAAAGAAAAGGGTGTCTGCAGTTGTTTCCCAAGTTACTGACAGAAGATAACAAATCTAAGTGGTCTGAAAGTGCTGTAACATCCCTAATATAAGCTACAATATGGAAGGGGATGAGGTTCTGGATCGTATCATCACTGTGGAGGAAACATTGTTATCATCTGACATACAACTACCAGAGTTAACACAGCATACTATGACATGGAAGCAGAGAGACTCACCACCACCAAAAGAAAGCTTAAATCTGCATTTTCATTTTTACAAAATTGTGCAGATGTTATTCTGGGATCGAAAGGTCTCTCTGCTTCCTTTAGTGGAAATTATAATGCTGCCAGGTATGACCAAAAAAAGGTCAATCGTATAGAGTAATTCTAAAAAAAAAGTTGAGGTGAACAATCCTAAACAAGATGCGGGATAGTTCTGACATTTTTTCACTTCATAATATGCTAGACGCCATACAGCTACACAATTTCATCATCCCCCTAATAGTCCTGATTTAGCACCAAGAGATTTTCACCATTTCATGCACCTCAAACTATTTTTGGCAGGCCAGCACTTCAACTCCAATGATGAACTACAGGAAGTAATGCAGAACTGGTCTAAATCACTGGCGGCAAACTTCTGCAAAGAGGCTATAGACAAGCTGGTGTTGCTCACTGAAGAATGTCTCAAACATTGGTGTGATTACATTGAGGAAGGGTTAACGGTTTCTCACTGCTAAATATCTAAAAAGAGAAAATTAAATGCTTATCGCTCATGAAAAACTGAAACATCCATTACTTTCTGAATAGCCCAAATCAGTGGCGACTGCAGGGGTCAGGCTGGTCGGGCTGAGCCCGAGTCGCAAAATTAAGAAAATCCCTCTCAAACCATTTACCTCAAAAGAGATCCGCCACAATCAAAATGAATAAAAATCAGTCCCCTTAAGCCTCCAAATAGTCAACTACATACAGAGTAATAAATAGACAGTATGACACAGTCATCACTGTTTTGGAAAATACACAACAATCCCATATACATCGTAGGACGGGCTCTTTCCTCAGAGCACGAGTCTTAAAGGGGCTTTAGTGATATTTATGGTATCAATAACGCATCTCTTCAATGTTGAGACCATTGATAAAAACAGGCCAGGTCAGGCAATAACCATGAAGCCTGATGCGCAAGGGTAACCAATAAATTCTAGTATCGTCTCCTTACAAACATCACTCACTTGTACGCCTTGTGAAAGTCAGACGTATGTCTGTTGCCAGAGGCAAGCATTGTGTGTCTGTGTGTGTGTGTTTGCATGGGCGTGTGTTTTACTTCGTTAATTAAGTGAATAATGAACGGTACCGATCATGGTGTGTTATTTCATAGAAAAGGATGGGGATGATGGTGGTTGGTGGAGTGACATGCCAGAAGTATAATCCAGAGTACCTCAGAGGCTAGAGTCACCTCTGGCCCAAATAGAATAAATAGCAACGATTTATTCTGCAGATACTTTTTGTGGGTGACAATCTCTGTCATATAGATCTAATCTTTTTTTATCTCTACATCTGCTAACCCACGTAAGGTTACAGCGTAATGCATTACGCTCGCCCTGGCAGCAACCCGAGAAGCCTGACGGTGTAATATGACACACGCAAAATCTCACCAGCTGAGAAGAGCGCCGGCGTAATATGACACGCATAGGACCCTGACCTTACTAAATGGAGAATTTTTATGTTCCTATATTGACTCATAAGTGGTCTTTAGTATAATTAAAGAACTACCAATGGGGTTACAAGTTATTTTTAACCTTTACCTTGGATCCCAGCTTTACAATTGAGCTTTGAAGTGGGGCTTCCCCTGCCAGCAAGGCGTGATGTGTCAACTGTCGCCTTTTGTTCGATTCAGGCCTGTTCGCCTTTGTACGAAACCGACTCTGTGATGTGCTTTTATTCACTGCATTCTTTCATTATTATATCCCTTTCAATTCTTCTATTATTATATCCCTGTGAAATGGTGGTTCTAGACCTGAGTGACCCAATTAATCTGGCATGACCCAATTCTAGATTACAAAATACGTCATCAGGCCATTCCACAACCTGATGTCACTTCTGCTAAAATGGCGAGCTCTACTAGGATTAACCTCTTAAACGCCAAGAATATATCATTATGGGAACATCCCAGAGCCAGAAGTTTCACTGGGCCCAGCATCTCTTTCGCTAGAAGTAGATCTAGGTCTTTCCTATTCTTAAAGCTGTTGAATCTAAGCTTTGACTTCGATATCAACATAATCTACATCTACAGGGTGTTTTGATACCTTAGCCCACATGAAACCAACAACATACGTTTTGACATACATTTTCCAATCTCAAATGCAAAATTTTAAACAGTTTTATTAATATTTAGTGTGTCAACCACCAGCTTTCCTGACAGCATCTAGATGAGCAAGATATCACTCCAGAAGAGAAATGAAAAGTTCAGTCTCAACTTCCTTGTCATCCAAAATTCTTACGAGAGCAGTGTGAAGATTGTCTTTAGCATTCATAATGGTTTTTCCACTCTGGCTTTTATGATAGAACCTGAATGTTCATGAGCATAAAGATTTGGTGATGATCCTGGCCACTCATTGTTCTCAAACAAATGGGCTTGATGTTTTTCTTTTTCTATAAATGACGACCAAATGAAAAATACCAACATTCAAAGAAAACTCTCCCGTCAGTCTAAAAATAGACCTAGATCTACGAAAATTTTGGGTTGAGATAACACATAGTCAAGCTTTCAAATATTATACAGTTTTAGGTCATGCCCCTCCACAGATCTGCTCGTCAACGGGGAGGCTAAAGTATCGAAAAACCCTGTAGATCTAGAACTAGCAAAATTGTAGTTGCCTCCTGCCGTCACACCCATTATATGCCTAGCCAGAATGTCTTCGTTAGGGCTAGATCTAGATCTGGAGGTATTGCCGTTGATATCTAGAACTAGAGCTTCAATCATGCATAGAGCCAAGAAATCACCCTCTCTGTTACTTTCTTCACTCATAACATCATCAAACAAATTAGCATCATCACGGTCAATTATTCAACACTTTTTGTAAAGCTTCAGCAGCTGTAGCAGTGGGCAGTATCTCCTTTGTCTCTCCACCATTGTAAGGAAAGATCTAGATAACGCGTCGGTAAATAGGACAAGGAAAATAGCTACTAGTATGTCACTGACACAAATAAATAATTATCAACAGAATCAACTTTACTAATCCTTCATTAATGTAATGAATGAGTTATATGCACTAACTTCCTTCATAAATAGAAGAACAAGTGTTGCTTCATCGGCTAGTTGATTCCACAGGCCTATGTTGCACAAAGGGTAAAATTATAGGCCCCAGGATTCAACGGGCCCATGGCAGTAAAGCAATTAATTGTGCAAACTGATATCTTTCCATAATCAAAAGAACTATAGAAAATTGAATAGCTATTTTGCATTTAGGAGTGTAAGATGAAACCTTCTGTATGGCTCCTCATTCAGCTGGATAATCATAAGAAATATGACAGACACATCATAGAAGTCTAACAGTCTTACCTGGGATGTCACGCCTTGTTGGGAGGACACAGTTTTTGATGGTTCAGTAATTACTGCAGCCTCTCCATCTAAAAATGAAAAATAAGTATATTCATTTGCCTTTCTTATTAGAAAATAGACAAATTTTAACATTTAAATTTAAGGTTATAAGGACATTGAAAAAGAGATGGAGAAATAATGAATGTATTCATAATAGTTAACTCAAAGAAACTCTTGATCCAACCCATTTCTATTTTATAAATACAAGTTTGTTAGTGCAGAATTTTAATCTTTGTAACTTTCATGAAACAGAATTGATAGATGTATTCCAAATGTTTCTGTGGGAGAAAATTTAAGTATCTAGACAGGATAACATAGATTTCAGTCATGGGTTACTTAATCCACTTGAAGAAAAAGCCAGCAATGCTTGGCCACAATATAAAGATAAAGAGACAAACAAAAATTGAAAAGCTCCAGTCTTAAGTGACAAAAAATAATATTTATCATATGAAGATCATTTGAGAGAGTTTGAGTCATTAACACTGATAATCAGGGGGTTATGGAAAGATGCACTTGAGCCATTAATATTTTTTTTATATCAAATGATGATTGGCAAAAAGATCATGGTATAAATTTCAACAATGTGATGAGCAGCTTTGCTTAAACAACTTATGCAAAGCGTCATACACCAGAACAAACCTATAACTCAAAAGCTGACCACTTGTAGCCTGGTCCTGAAAAAATTTGTAGCTCTATATACTTGTCATGCCAGCCTGAAAGTTACCAAAACCAGGTACTGTGGAAGACTTTTTAAATCATTTCTCACATTCTATTGAGCGGTGAACAGGGTATCAGCGGTAGGGCTGTGCATAATCCAAAGATTTACAGGGCGGAAATTGTAAAATCTTTCTTGCCCCTGAACTTTTGCAGTCGCGCGGCCCCAATCAGTATAACATACAACCATCCTTGAGCGTGATGCAACATACTCTGACATGCTGAATTACATAATTATGTACTCCAATCACTTGAAATAAATTGTGCACCAAATTTAGAAAATCTAAAGCCAGTGCTTTAACTGATACATATGCAGAAATGCCAACCGATCACATGATATAAAGTTGTAATCCATCTTTAAAAATGTGTATCTTCATGAGAAAATTAATCGATTAATGTCCCCGTATATATGGTAGACCACAAACTACTACTACTACTAATAATAATAATAATTAGTAGTGGTAGTAGTAGCAGCAGCAGCAGCAGCAGTAGTAGAGAGCTCAAAGCGCTTTACAATACATGCAATTTCACAGCACACATTTCCACCTACAATAATCTGAATACATAAAATACAAATTATTTCACACTCATAAAGAATTCTACATGCATGTATAGAATACAATAAAAACCTGACTGATATGACAAATAAAAAACTTTTATCATATCACTGTTAAATAAATATTTAAAATATTTGCAGAAGAGATAAGTTTTATACTACTTTTTAAATGTGGAAAACCTCACCGCGAGTCAACACAATGACAAAGTCATCTAACTTGCGAGTGAAGCTTCCCCACACCTCCACATCCCTCCCCAATAGTAGTATCCTGTCAGAGTAATGTTCAGGCTATGACACGCTTCCGAGGCAGAGGAGACAAGTCATTCCATTTCAAGTCAGTGCATTAGTTGATTAATATTATTCGAATAGTATTAGTCGAATAACATTATTCGAATAGTATTAGTCGATTAGGGAGAGGCGACAATCGAAGGAGACAACCTGGGGCTTGGGGCCCTTGGCGATCATGGACTAGGCTTGGTATTAATCGAAAGTATCAGTCGATTAGTATTATTCAAATAGTATAAGTCGATTAATATTACACGAATAGGCCGAGGCGACGATCGAAAGAGGAGACAACTTGGGGCTTGAGGCCTAAGGCGTAGCCTCTGGGTTTCTTTGCTAGAGGAGGTTGCGACAATCGATAACCACTTAGACTAATCGATTAACACAAATCCATGTGCTAATCGAACTAATCAATTAATATGATCGATTATGCACAGGCCTAATCAGCAGCGCAAGAGAGTGAACCGACAACAAATTAGCATCTTGTCCAAGAGGTGTTGCAATATAACACTAATCCCATGGAAACTGGAGGTAAGTGTTAGTGACATGGGTGTCCATGGCCACGATGAAGCTTGGCATTACTTTGCAGGTTAAATTCAGGCACTCAGGAGGATCAGAAAAATCAATTTGAAAAAAAAACAAACGACAACAACAAAAACAAAAGAACAACATGTTAGTATATGCACACACCAATCAAATAGAAAAAATTAAATCCTACACTCTGTCTACCCACCTGTAACAGCCAAAAAGTAGGTTTGACCATCAGCACCCTCAAAGCGAATATATTTTGATGCCACAACTTCAGGACTTGCAATTTCAGCTGGGGAAAAAATACAGAGCACAGATGCAATTTATCACATTGTCATTAGAGAAGGACAAAGTCATTCATGATAATGCAATTCTCACTAAAGACCAGAAATAAAGTTTCAAAAGAACATCCAATGCAGCAATACAAGGATCCATAGACATGGACCAGAGTAATCTAAATAAAATCTCATAAAGTACCCAATCAGGTTTGCCAAACATAAAATCCAAGCATTCCAATTTCCACAGACCTGATTGCCATCTGTGATCATTTGTCCTTACCAGTAGCATGACAAATGAGCAACAAAGAAGGGCATATGGGGTCATGGCAATGAAAGTTGGGACTATTTGACCTCATTTGCTTTATAAACAGATGCATCACAGAGTTGTTCAATCACCATAAGCCTGCCCTGAAAGTGTGGCATCTTGTGTCATTCAAAACATTTTTTTCCATACCATGATCAAATTCTTATATGTGTCATCTGAAATTGGAGGTGAAAAGTGTGCAATAGGGTGTAAAAGGGTGGCAATATAATAAGAGTTACAAAATCAAACTTTATGGTAGCTCTTACCACAGCAACAAGTCAAGTAATAACAAAAACAGATTTTCATTTTTTTAAAAATACATTCACATTGAAACTTACCACTGCCTTCATCGCTTGGTCTGGTGAGAATAATGAACTGAGGAGGCACACTGACCTGGCCATTCACTAGACAGGGCTCATTGGCATTTGCATCCACCTCAGTCTTAATTAACACATCAGAGATGTCCGTTGATGGGAATTCAACAGACTCAAAGGTGACAATTTCAGAAGGAACAGCAACATCTTCTTTACCATCTTCATGTACAAGTTCACCTATCTGTTCAATGGCTGTGTCTTTCAGTATCACTCCGTCCTGAATGACCAGGGGATTTATCACCGCAGTTTGCTCAATGCCTTCCTCCACATGTTCCCTATCATCAGGTTTTGGCAGTGAATCAACAAAAGATGAACTTGCATCATCTTCCATGTCACAGGTAAGTGTGCCAATTTATCAAAACAAAGGCACAGCTGAAAGTCAAAATAACAAAAAATTAACCAAGTAAATTTCATTTGTTAAATTTATAGCATCTCATCAAAATGACAATATCGCAAATGGGGAGTGCCTTAAGAAATTAATCATAGAAAAATATATATATTTAGCAAAGAATAAGATATGTGATTACCGTACATCTGCACACAATGACATTCAATGCAAGAGCAATATTGAAGGTTGTAAGTCATCTACATGGATCTCATGGCCAAGTTAATATTGATTCTTATGACTGGTCTGAAAGTAAGTACAGTAGAACTAGGAAATAACTAGTTTGACGGCCCTAACTGGAATTACTCACTATTTCCAAGTTCTTGCTATTCCTGAGCAGCCTAAAATAGTCATGAAAGGCGGCTCAGTAGCTTGAAGAAAAAGTTGTAATATTATTGGCCATAATTGCAAACGAAAAACTAATGAATAGGCTAGGCTAGAATATGGATGATGTGCACTGGACGAAAACAATGAATCAAAAGGAAGGAAAAGAGGGAAAGTTTAGCAACTACACCTATGTATGTGTGTGTTTGTACACACTATGTGTGTACATGTTTGAAGTGTGAGAGTGCGATGTTGATATAATGTAAAATTCATCTCAGTATGATTCTGATACCGTAGTCTGTGCTTTAGGCTAGTGCTGGCTGGGCTGTGGTAGACAAGGTCTAGATCTAAATTCTGCGACATCTATACACTGTATCACCTTCCTCGTGTGTGAGGCTAACCTATCACTAAACAATGTTCCAACT
>JAOYNN010237308.1:0-10533 GCA_025770095.1 Goniobranchus kuniei
CCTCTCCCTCTCTCTCTTTCTCTCTCTCTTTCTCTCTCTCTATCTATGTCTCCCTCTCACACGCGCACACACACACACACATACACAAAAACTCACAAGCAAATATATGTTGGCCAAAATAATCTGTCCTGAACCTTTAAACCCAATATCTCCATTGTGAGAACATCCTGTTATATGACATATAATAATTAATAGTGCACTATATCTTCTACATTCTTAAGGAAGAAAATACTGTCATGGCTCAAGTGTTGGTTTAGAATATCTGGTGCTATTGACAAAGTTATCAATTATGTTGGTTTTAAAATTAATACATTTCGATGGCGTTGTGCTCTAACCGTGTAAGTGCAAAATTTTCATCTGCTCCGATTTCCCACCAAAAATGATGACAAGCCGTTTGTGCAGTTTTTCTACTTTTGGAGTGGTTATCCATCATGCTTGATAATGGCACTAAAAGGCTCGAATCTAGATCTAAACAAATCCAGGCCGCATATATAGACCTAGAATCTAGATCTAAGCAGATCCAGACCGCCAATCTAGATCTAAGCAAATCCAGGCTGTCAATTCAGATCTAAGCAGATCCAAGCTGTCAATTTAGATCTAAGCAGATCCAGGTTGTCAATTTAGATCTAGATCTACGCAGATCTAGGTTTTAAATTTACATTTAAAATATTAAGTTAAAGATTTTGATTTAGGTATAGATTTAACAGAAAACAGCGTGCCCTTGACAATTTAATAGATAGACAAATACTGGCTGGACCTTCGATATAAAATTACCATATCAATGAGTAGATTACATAATATGATAGAGAGAGTGTGAGAGAGAGACAGAGACAGAGAGACAGACAGATTGAGAAACAGACACCTACCTTCATGAGAGTAATTATGTAATTGAACAGTTATTTTGGTTTAAATCAAATTAATCATCAGGACATAACAATTAATGTTGGTAAGCTTGTATATTTAAAAGTTTTAGAAAACTCGCTTACAGCTCGAGAGAACATGGTTTCGTTGTCTCCTGAAAAATATATCAAAAACCAGTTGCACAGTTAGAGCACGATACCATCAATTTACCTTTTAATTGTCAGACATATTGAAATTAAACCTTCTTACTTCTTACTTAAAGCAAGGTATGATTGTTGTAAATCAATGAACTCTCACTCTAAGCTTATGGGGTGTCAAAGTTCAAGACAGGTTTTGGGACCACACAGTTTTCTCAACTATTAAGAGGTATGCACCCATCTGCAAGGGGAATTTGCTACACATGCATTTCCTCAAACACCTTTATAGACGTTCAAATATACATACACACACACACACACACACAGGTAAACACATACACAGTGAGTTGAGCATGCAGAGTCTACTCTGCTTTCTCTAAGATTGTAGGAAAGTAAACAACTTTCAGATCCATTCCATGATCACAGACAACTCCACTGTTGCCAACAGAAGAAACATGATTGACAAAAGCTCTTTGCTCTGAGTCTGAGCAAACAACCTTACGAATGAGAGATCCTCTTGGAATGTCCCATAAGGAAATGCTTCCCTGTGGAAAAGAGGAAGAATGATCACATTCATAGAGATTTTTTTCTCAACATAACTCATAAGAAATGAACAGCCTTTTACTGCAGAATATATTGGATTTGTTGTTTTTTCTAAAAGAGATTTTTAATGTGAAAAATGGACTGCTTTATAAAAACATCAGCTAAAATAAAGATTTGACATTCTGTAGCCTACCTAAAAATATGGACAAAAAAAAGTTGATATCCTTACTTTACATTTACAACTTAACTATACCTCTACCACCATACAAAAAAAAATTTTTTAAATGCAAAGTACTCATAATTTACCCCTTATTTCCATATTTGTCTTTACAAGTTTACGTAAGAATGCAAAACACAAAACAAGTGGAAGAACAACTAAATATCATAAATGAGGAAAGCAAAAAAGTAGGATTAAAAATACACAGTGGAAAGACAAAATATATGACCAACTATGGAAACAAGGATGACATAAGGATAGAGAACAATGTAATGGAGAATGTTCAACAAGTATTTAGGACAAACAACTTATCTAAAAGACACAACAAAACAAGAAGTAATGACAAGGATTAAGTCAGGATGGAATGTTTTGGGAAATATAAAGAAATTTTAAGAGGCAAGCAAATGCCAACAATGTTAACAGAAGATTATTCGATCAATGCATTCTACCAACACTAACATAAGGATGCCAGAGATGGTCTCTTACAAAAAACATGCTCCGCAAACTGAAGACAATGCAAAGGGCAATGGAAAAAAAACTGATGAACATTAAAATCAGTGACAGAAAAAAATACCATGTGAAGAGATCAGATACAAGACAAAACTTATAGATATCGAAACATACGTCTTAAAGCAAAAATGGAAATGGGCAGACATGTGGCAAGAAGAGATGATAACAGATGGAGTATAAAAAAATGCACTGAATGGAAACCACAGAGGTAAAAGAGCAAGAGGAAGACCACCAAAAAAAAAGACGACATCATAAAGATAGAACGAGATCACTGGATGAGAAAAGCAGAAGACAGAAACAATTGCAAAACATCACCTAAACAAGTCTTTCTTATTAATGTTTTAAAATAGTTACTAAACAGAAGCCTCATTAAATGTACTGCAATTGCATACATTCCAAATCAGTACAAAGGGGATGATAAAAAAGATTGGGGAAAACAAGGAAATGAACCAAACTGAATACAAGCACTGAAGCACACATGAATGCAATCCTTCTCACAACAAATAAAAAGTTAGTTTGGTATTGCAAGGTTATGTTTGGTCAATCTAAGAATAATTCACTTTCATGATTTTTCAAAATGAAAGAGTTCAGACTTACTTGTCCACCTGTGACAATGAGGTTTAATGATATAAAAGCGGCACTTCCGACACCAACTTGATCCTGTGAATTGAAGATAAAAAAAAAGTTCATCTGAATTGCAAATCACTTCAAATATGCCTAAAAAGAAAATTTCTAATTTATTTCTAGTACTACATGTAAATCTCTAGAACCTTGGTAAAACTGTAGATTAACCAGAAACAGAAAGAAGTGGTACAATAAGTGTACAATACAGCATTGACGGTGATTGCACATGATACCTTTGACACATAAAAATATGGGATGTTCACTACTCTTTTCTTTTTTAATATGGTATTTCACTCCTGAGAGAAAATTTGTTTAAAAAATTTGAAGGATAATTTTTTTTAAAAGCAACCATAAGCTGAATCATCATTCAGAACAAATTTCAAGAATAAGTGGAAAAGAACTAAATAGATGAAATGAACAGACAACAGTGTTCAGTGGCATTCTTTTCATCAGTGCTTTACTGTATAACAAAAAGGCCAAATGAACATATTATGTGCTAAATTTAACTTTGTTGAAACTATTATAAATGTTACAAGTAAAAAAATATTTTCTGAACACTGTATATCTATTTTGATTGTGGACAATTTTCCCTAGAACATGAATTCAATATCACAAATTACAGCACACAGTAATCAATTATATGTATAGAGCTCACCAAAGAAATGGTGTGCAAGAGAGTGCCCTTGGTCCTGTGCCAAATACACATGCGTTCATCCAGGCCAAGGCTTATAATGTAGAGAGGGGATGACAGTACAGACACCACTGTAGCTTCATGCCAGTCAAACTTCTGAACACAAGAACCAGTCAAAAGATCCCAGACTCGAACTGTGCCATCTACAGATCCACTCACAGCAGCATATGGAGCAACCTATAACACACCAAAAAGTACCACCAACAACAACATACTTATTATCATATAAATCTTTAAAATCCTGATTTCCTCCTCATTGTATTTCCCGAAGTTTGGATTTCCTTAATGGACAATCTAATAAAACAATAACCGACTACAATATTTTTCATAAATGTCTTGTACGTTCACTTAGGTGGATGAAAGTTGGAAGGAGAACAGGTAAGCGCCTGGTGAACGTAATGACAGCAAGACTGTACAAAACTAAGTAAATGTGACCTACATAGGCGCACTCATGGCTTGCTGCGCTTAATCAGTTCATGTCCCCTTTGACAGATCTACTTCCGATGCTTTCATAAACTAATTCAATGTCTGAATCGATAGAGATATCAGAGAATGTTTATCATCTGCATCGATCTATGTCTTGTTGATGAAAAATATCAGAGAGGTCCAGATTTCTGTCATCTTTGTGAGTGCCCGTAACATTTGAGTTGATCATGACACAGTTTCCTACGGAAGCATTTTTTTGCAGTGGCAATGATTATCGGATAGTAGGCTACCTACTATTCACTTTTCATAAATTAGAGAATACTTCCTGGCAACCAGTAATTAATGGTTAGAAAAGAAAGCATGGGTCTGAGCAGTAGTTACACAGTGTTTCCAGACATCTGCTATACTAGAAGTAAGATGCAGTTCAGGTCTTTAAAGGTTAATTATTATATCAATTTTACTCCTTAATCCTATGGGTAGGAGGATTTTAGTGTTTAAACCTATTAGAATTAGATACAAATTTTAGGCTCCAATGTGCAAGTTCAGCATCTGAAAAGAAAACCCTTGACATTTGGAAATTGTAAAAAGTTGACTGTATAATTTTTTCTTTCAAAGAGTCCTTTGCAGAACCTTGTCCCAGTAAATATCAAGCCATAATCATTGTGACAACCATTGGTGTGATTTTCAGCCAGCCACCATTTGCCCCTTTTAAGAGAATCTTCTTCTTCTTCTTCTTCTTTATGATCTTCTTCTGGGTTTATTCTGATAACAGTCATTGCAGGGTCTGATTATTTTTTACTAGGCTTTTATGCTGGATGCTTTTCTGGATATAACCAAGCTTCACGCTTGAAGAGGGTACAGAAAGTAGAGATAGGGGGAGTAAAACAGTAGTTAGTAATTTTGCCATGACTTCAGCTTTTGTGTTGGCTCTTACGCCTCCCAACTGCCAAGGGTTCTTTCACTGGTTCAACTTTCACATGTGACCTCAAAGTTTATTATTCATTTCTGATAAAATTGTCTTCACATCAGGATAAAGGGGCTGAATGAATGAGAATTTTTGTGCTCAGGCCTGCAAAACAAAGAACTAAACAACTGAACAGCTTGGGGGAGTGTAAAGCCCAACAAACCACAGCTCTCCCCTTCCATGTAACAATATTGGTCAGACAAGGTACCTCTAGTATTTTAAGTTTTAACCCTTACATTGGCACCCATTTCACACACTACATCAGTTTTATAAGACATACGAAAAAATAAACATGACAAAGGGGGGAAAAACAATCATAACTTCTAAATTACAAAAGATAACTTAATAAAATTTAAAGTAGACTTTTGTTGGATTGAACAATATTGTGACGCATCTGAGTATGCAAAAGAGGTAAAGAAAAAAAATTCCCCATCTGAATCACTATATGAACCATTCTTCCTTGATTTAGATCTCTCTATATCTGAACGATGGGCTTTTGCACTTCATTGTTACCATCTGAGTCTTTATAATCTGTAGCTGCACAATTATTGTTTCTCAATTATAATTTGCACTTTCTTCACCTCTATTTTCCCAAAAATCTAATTCAAAACAAGTGATAATTTCATTTTGGTCCAAATCCTTGATGTAACCAAAGCAAACAGTTCAAAAGAGACATTTAGAAATTCATAAAACTGGTGAGTATCGGCTCCCAAAAATTCAGGTGAAAGCAAAAGTACATTGCAATGGAAGGGAAATTGCTGTTGACAATCATTGGCCTCATACATATGTTTATTTTTTACTTTCGCTTTGTACATAAGAATCATTCAGTTTTAAACTATAGTAAAATGCGGCAAGATGAATGCATACTGGAAATTTTAACTAAATCGAAAGTGGCAATGTATGGGTTGAGTTTCTAAGCTTACAGTTTTTGGGGGTTTTTTTGTTTTGTTGGGGTTTTTTTTCATTTCAAAGGATGGTATTAAAATTTACCTTGTCAAGACGTAAGGCAGTCACCGGCCCCTCGTGACCATGAAGGGTATACAAACAAAGGCAATTGTCAAACCGAAAGACCTTATAAAAGAAAAAAAAGGAAAAGAGTAACCGAGAGAAAATAATAAACAATTTTTAAAAAATCTTTGATTTACTTTCACACATATTTCAAAATTACCTGAATCAAAACTTTTTGTCATAGCGGGTATTTCTTAAAAATATAATTATGCACAAAAAAAAAACAAAATTGCCATACAACCGTATCATGGGACAGTCAACACATACATCAAAACTGCTCATATCTAAACATACTATGCATTAAAAAGTAATTACCATGGGATAAACAAAGGCTGCAGTTCAAAATGAACAAAAACCCAGTAATAGCACTCTGGAAATCATTGAGCTACTTGACAACAACAAATTCTAGGTCATTCATGAAGTTCTAATCTCTCTCTCTCTCTCAGACAATCCTCTTGCAGGACGTTGCCTCCTGCAAAGCAACTTTCTGTCTTCTGTAATTCTGCCTGCTTTTGTTGTTGTCATTCCTATCCAATCTTCAATGTCCTGTTCCCATCTTCTTGTTAATCTTCCTCTTCCCCTTTGACTTTTGATATTTGCCTCTGGAATGTGTTTTTCAAGCTATTCATGGCGTTTGATGTGACCAAAATATTGTAGCTTTAATTGTTTAATCACTTATAAGAGTGTTGGTGTTTTCATGCCGATTCTTGAGAGGACTTCCTCATTTGGTACTCCATCTGTCCAGGAAATCATCAAAATTCTACTACCACAATTAAAACATTTATGTTTGTATTTTTGACATATCGATCTAAAAAGGGTATTGACTGATGTTTACTACAGTTGTATGCTTATTTGACAACCATTTGCTTCTGCATGAATTGAAATTAAAATAAAAGACTTCCCCTCTTAAGGAGTTGAATACTTTATGCTGTAAGGATAAACCCTTTACCCCCTGAAAGAACTGAATAAATCTTTCTCATATCCTTACCCAAGGGGGCCCCATGATTCTGTAAAATATACCTGGTGTTCCCTTGAAAAATATTTAAAAACCAATTTTCAAGTGACAATACCCACGATCATCTCTAATGTAGGAATATATTAACTGGTTGAATATTCATCAGTCTTAAAACTGAGTGCAAAAATGAGCTGGGATCCAGTTCCCTCCATAAAAGGACTGACAGCCCTTGTTCATTTCTCTCAGCTAGATCTAATGTCAGGTTGTTACAATTTTCACAGCCACTTTGACTATTTCCATCAATTTCAACCATCTATGACGCTTTTCCTTCATATAGAGCCGACTACATCCTCTTTTTTCAATATTTTACCTTCAGACAAAGAAAGCAAAAACAAGAACACTACTAAAAAGAAAAAAAAACCTGAGAGCGAAGACCCCAAATATATCCTGCAGATATCGCTTCATTCTACTGCTATGTTCAAATGTATGTAACAGCAATTCTAGGGTTGGTCAGGAGTGATAATGAGCAATAGCTGGCAATTTAGAGGTCTATCGATAGTGGGTAATCAAGGGAGCAAGAGATTATGGTCAAGATGACAAATCCGATTTCAGATAGGTTTACAGTAAAGCAGATAGGAAAGATTATGCTTAAAATCACTAATATAGGCCCCTAATAGATAAAGCTGTAGAACTCCGGAACTGCGTTCTTTCCCAGAATCTGATAAACATGCAAGCAATTTTCATACTCCCTGCCAAAAATTATACTGCTTTAGTATTGCTATGTAGTAAGGCAAAATTGGTAGAGCTAAATAAATGCTACCCAACACAAAACTGTCACAGGAGTCAGCGAGACTGACTCACAACAAGTATTGAGTCAGTGATGGAACAATTTAGAAAAAACTAGAGATGTACTTTAATTAGCATTCAGTATCACCACAGGGTCACGTGTGCTGCACAGGACCCCACAGCCACATTAAAAATCTGCATAGGATGACCAGAAAACAAAGCTGATCATAACCCATAAAAAGCATCCTAGGTAAGGTGTTTTCATATACACACTTTGGCTTAAAAATCAGGGTAATATCTTCAGAGCATTCCTCGACCAATGTTGCAGAACAATGCTATGCAGTCAGTTGTGGTCCTTGCTGAAAATGTTTATTTCTTAAGCCTCTCTACCAGACAAAATGCTTGTTACTTTTCTAGTAGTTGAATTTGTATTAATCTAATTTTAAGCTCTGAATTTTTATAGGATACATCTATGAACATGAGAGGGATAATGTGACAACTCAGTTTCTGCAACCTGCCATACTATGAACATGGATGATTCAAACATATATCGCATACATGAAAAGATCCCTACATTTTAAATTACCTTCAATGTGTGATCTTGGCTGGCGGTGACTACCCGTCCCCCTTCACACTGTAAGTGGTTTATTGGTTGTCTGTGAGCTCTACAAGTTGTCACTCCAGAGCAACGTATCACTTCATTCCACATTTTGATGTGCTCTGCTTTACTCTCACTACAACTCCGACAATGAGTTGCTGAGATATGAAAAACAACGCAGAGAAAGACAAATTAAAAGCTGTTTTTCATGACATGATCACAATGATTTTGGCTGCTTTTTAGACTTTTAAGCGTCATTACTTTTCTGTTTCATATGCTCTATCAAATCATTCAAATGACCCGAATTTACTTGTGTTAGCCTTGCTCGTAATGCTTTTAAAGTAAGAACTATCCACTTTAATTTTATTCAACAAATTCTACTTATAACAATGACAACAAAAGTGACCCATTTTGAGGGATGTGCTTCTATCAAAGCCCCAGATAACAATGAAACCCCCCCAACAAAGAGGATAATTAGGAGGACAGAGAAATTGGCTTTTAAAGTTACTTCATTCTTTGCTGGTCTCTTTAGTTTCAAAGATGTGCTTGTGCCTTACTATATCTATTAATTCATATATACTCCCGTCCAAAAGAAACCTAAAAATGTATTATTTATCAATGTAGAATGTTTTAGATGTTTACATCTTTTTTTTCATGGTTGTTTTTATGACAAATTCTATTTTGATGAAGCAATGGTTCCATAAAATAATGCATCTCGTATCATTTCAAAATTTGTACAGAAAAAAGGAGTTATGGCCCTTTGAAACCAGTAATGATCAATAATGAAAAATTAAGCTTTAAAAACATGTGTGCCCACCATTGGATCGGATCACAACCTAAATTTTTTGGGGCACACATCTAATGAGGACATCCTGTAAGCCGCCCATACAAGATTCCATGCCTCTCTGATGCATTCTGCAGCTCGATGGCAGTTCTTGGATGATTTTGCAAGTGAGAGATCTTTCATTTCTTTTGATCCCATAAATGCTCAATTGGGTTCAAAATGGCATTGATACTTCACCAGCTGTGAACGTGGCTGTTGTTTTGCTCCGGAAAAAGCAATTCCTTTATTTGCTACATGAGCTAGGGCATTACCTTGCTGGAAAATAATGCCTCTGTGTGTGCAAAAAAATGGAAGGACATGAAGCCAGAGGACTTGCTCAATGTAAATGTCCCATGTGATGCTTCCACCACGACCTCTACGGAGCTTTTGGAAGAAGATAGGTCCAATAATGTGTCTTCCACAAAGCTTGTCCCATATCATGATGTATGGTCCTCCAAGTGATTTTGCTCTAAGATGATTTCACAGCCAAATCTTGTAGCAGTTCATAGGAAAATTATCATTCCTCCATCAGCCTGATCTATGGACACACGAGTCTCGTCCCTAAAAACAAATGTTGTCCCATTGTCTCCTGCTCCAGTTCTCCAATGAGCAAGGGCCCATTCCAATTGGCACTTTGGAACCTATTAGTCGATTCTAGTCCTCTGTAAGGTCTTCGACAGTGATAATCTTGACCAGCCAAAATACATCTCACCATCTGTCAACTGATAGACCTGTTAAATAGCAAAATAGTTTCCCGAGCTCAAGCAGAAGCAGTTCTGAATGGGTAATGCCAGTGGTCGCTGATGAGTTGTCATTCTTGTCCCCTGAAAGCATGTGCAGCCTTCCAGCACATGGTCCATATTTTAATACTCACAGTTTCTCCAAAATGGTCTGTTACTCTACACGTTGTTGAAATGTGGACATTGGATGCCTTTGTAACGAGCTGTGGTGATTCTGAGGCCTCCAATACTGCCAATTGCCTGGTGGCGCATTCCATTAGAATTTCGAGGTATGGCCACTAATGCAGGTGAAAAGGCCAAATAAAACTGTGCACTTGATATCTATACCTTTTTTATGAGAGCAATTCACATGACAAATTTCGACTCACTACAGACACCTATTGCTTGTCCTTGCACACTTCTAACATGCAATTTCAACATTAATTATCTCCCTTGTTTAGTAATGATGGGCCTTGAAAAGCCTGCAACTTTAAATTCATGATATGAACTCACTCTGTGTACTATAATGAGATTTCACTATGCAGTCATGAATTACATGGGGCTTAACTTTTCAAGTTTCTTTTTTGACGTGAGTATAAGTAAAGTAAAGTTAGTCCCGAACCCATGACTGGGTATTGGGGAATTAGGGGTAGAGCCCTAATTATACTAGG
>JAOYNN010237419.1:0-10533 GCA_025770095.1 Goniobranchus kuniei
AGGGAGATGGAAAAAAGGGGGGGGGGGGGAGGTTAAGGTATCGAAACACCCTGTAGTGCATCTATGTGGTTTTTAATTTTTGACATATATAGTGAACGTTTGTAGTTTTATAATTAGATATGATCTTCAGCAAGTCCTGGAATTCATAATCTTATACTCGAATTAGATCTATATTGTTTTCTGACAATTATGTGAAATGAAATTTTATCTATATGGGAAGAGGGCAAAGAATAAAAGTAAACTTATGTATCTATCAGGACACTTCTAAACCCAGAAATTTAATTAACATTAATCATTGTGTTCTCATAATCCATCACTGCTTATTTATGATTCGAATATTCTTTTTCTTTGATTTTTCACAGCACTGGGCATTCAAGCATTTTCACTGGAATGGCAGTTTGTGGTGCAGATGTAAAAGTTGCATCAGTTTTGATCAAAAGTGATATATGTACAGAAGTAGAAGTTGAAAAAGTGGTGAAACAGTTGAAAGATGTCAAAATTCCCCTGGAAAAAGCTTTTGGTTTGATGTATGCTTGTGTTGGAAGAGGAGTCCACTTATACGGAAGGAGCAATATTGAGTCAAAATTATTCAGGAAGCATTTTCCTCAACTCCCGCTTTTTGGCTTTTTCGGAAATGGGGAAATTGGATGTGTCTATCCTCCAAGTGATCCAAATTTCAGAAAGGATAAGAGTTCAGTCACAAAGATGCTCAAAGATGGAATGGAAGATCAGACATCTGACGATGAAGCTCAATTGAAAGAGAAAGAACTGATGCACACAATCAAGCATCCTCCCAAACTGCTTCATGCTTACACAACTGTCATGTGCCTTGTTTCTTTGCCTTGAAATAAAGTGGGAAATATTCCAGTAAATGCTGTTACTGATCTGAACTTCCATGAGAGAAATGCTGTTATTTGTATTAAATGACAATTTTTTTTTTTTTAAATTGAAGGAAAAATGAACAATGTGATAGAATCACTTGGTTAGGTACCTCCTTGAATTGACAACCCTGCAGGTAAATCCCACTTGAGGTTTTTACTCCTATTTGATGATGTCTTTATGTGATTGTGATTGGAGTTATTTGGGCTTTTTTAGGAAGGCAGTGATTTGTTTAGTGATATGTGAAGTTGGTACAGTGATCATAGTATGGCAGTATGATATGATTACTGTTGACTGTTTGTCACTTTCCAGCTGCTTTATTACATGTTGATGTGATTGTCTTTTGGCTATTTTTGTTTTCAAATGCAGATGCATGCGTTTTAAAATTACGTTTGTTTCACTCTTTATGATTTTGACTGAAATTATAAACATTCAAATTTGGACTGTATAATGAAAAAAAAATATAGCAAACAATCACGTGTAGCCACAATAGTTGAACTACAATACTTTAAACATAATTAATTATTAATATTAAACATTATATGTAATAAAGGGAGAGAATTACTTACATTTGACTGTCTTTCATATAAGGAAAATTTGAAGACGTATCTAAAGAAAAAGATAAAATCACTGAATTGTTGGAAGTAATTAAAGATTGTTTTCTTATCGTCGCTTTCTTTTTTGGTTCATGTCGACTAAATTTCCCAGGAGTTACTATATTTCTATCCAAGAGTGGAGTTGCCCAACATATTTTTAGAACTTTGTTTCAATCAGCTTCACTTACATTTTTAAACAGACCTTTCTCCCATCTTTAAGTTTCTCCTGAGGACTGGGTCCTTGACATCTTTTGGTCTGGACATGATCAGGCCATCATTTTCTATTTGCTGTTAGATGTGGGATGGGTCCTGATGTAACCGTAGCTTCATTAGGTTGAAAGGGCCGTGTGATCCTGCAAGACCCTTTTTCAGAGTTCCAAACCTTCTAAATCCAATCCTAGGTCCTTGAAAGGTGATCATTTTGTGGAGACCATCTATTTTAAATCTTCTGTCAGCGGTGTTTCTTGCAGTTTTGAACATGTTCTCCAAATGGATTTTGTGGAGGAAGTATCTTTATTTTTTCTTGTGATTTGTTTGATGAGTGTGAATTTTGCAGCTTGTCTGTCAATTCAGTTAATAGGACACTTGGACAAGAACCAAACTTAGGCAAAGTTGATGGAAATATTTAGTGGATGGATGCATATCAGACAATTATGGCCAAAGAGATGGTGAAATCTTCTAGTTCATTGCTATGTTTTGATTGAGTTTGAGAGGATGCAGGTCTTTTGGGGAAAAAAAAACAACCACAAAAACTTTAACACCTTTTGACTCTAGATAACCATCTTATGACCATTGGTTGGTGAAAGCACAAGGATATCTACAATATCTTTAGCTGGAGGCAGAGGACACACCTAAATAGCAGGGAATATGAAATGTTGTTTTGACAAACTAAATCTTAAATTCCGTTCATTAATTATTGTTTCCCAGACATTATGATAATCACGTCATGGGTCAGATTCAGTATTGAGTGTGAATATGTAAATTATCTTGTGTAGACAGGAGTAAGTATAAATTATCTACATAATTAAGGAACTATTTCTTGCAAAAAAATGATAGTGTCAGCACTGATGAGTGAGAGTTTTAATGTTATACAGCGCTAAATCCACTATGTGCTCGAAGCGTTTTACAAGTAGCATGTAGCATGTAATGTAATGTGATGTAGCATGCTGGGTATCAAAAATGTAATAGTGTGTACATCTGAGTTGAAATCTGATCACTAGAGTTATGAGGTTTGCCTGGAAGAAATTAAGATAGATGAAGATTTGGAAGGTTTGCTTCACAACATATATTGGAAAAGCTATCCTTAGCCAAAAATCCAGAGTTCCATCCTGGATCATGCCACCTTGTGAAAATTTGATGTACCTGAATTTCCTGCTCCCTTTTCCTATGGTAAGTAGGATTTATAAATTTGAGTGTCCTCTTGAAGACTGAAAATAAACTTGTTGGTCCCATTTAAGAGGTGCAAATTGAAATGAACCTCGACATTAGGGAAATGTAAAGAGTAAGCTACCATTCTTTCTTTTATTCCATCTTTTCTTTCACGACTCTTCGAGCTCAAGGCTTGGAAAAGGTATCCAAATTTTAAAAAAAAAAATCCTTGCCTCAAGGAATATATAAGCGGAAAGTCCTGTAAAATTGTGCTGCGCCGGCTTCATAATTGGATGAACCAGTAGAAGAAAGAGAAGAAGACACCTTAAAAAAAACTATTAGTACTGAGACATATTATCACAAAATTTTGGAATTACAGGGTTTAGCTTGTTTGTAGGCCTACATAATACATTTCACTGGGTAGATCGTACCTTATTATATTATACTGTGTGTCATTTCAGTAGTTCAACATATGATAATATGTCCGTACCTGCATGCTTCAAATCATCTAATTTTGTATGGAACGTAGAGGTTGATTTTTTTGGTTTAAATATCAAACAGTCTATATCTCAAGGTCTAGACTAAAGGCAAATCATGTATGCATATGTACAGTCCATGCCGCCTTCAAGCACGTTTCGGACTCAAGCACGCTAAACAGCTCTTACCAAATTTTCACTGTATAAACTACACGCCTTTAAGCACTGTAACTTTGGCTTCAGGCACGCTTCATTACAGTAGAGTGTCTGATTATGATTGTCAATTATTGTTATCCACCCCGTTTCATGACGTATTGAACAAACTTGTCGTAGTAGCTGTCAGTTGGAGAAAAAGAGAAAGTAAAAAAAACCCAAGCGAGTGAGGGGGAGAAACACGCTGAGAAAATGGCAGATGCATACACTCAGACATACCCATGCTACATTCGGACACACATTCAAGACACAGACAAAAATGTACAAAGGCTGGCTGCTGTTTCATCTTCCGCTCTTCCCTCTTGGTTTTTGTGGTTTGATGTTCCGTGATATGGCCGTGCTGAAAGCACCAGGCCCCTTTCAACCTGCTCGAGAACCAAGCACATATATATCCAGGACCCATCCACCGTGTGTACATCTCACTTCACGTAGAAAGATGATGGCTTGATCACGGCCAGATCAGTAAGTTTCTTTGTTGGCTTTTTTTTTCATCTTAACACATACTGATATTAGATCTAATAAGTTTTGTATCACATGCAAGATGGGATGAAAGCGGCGAATGAATGTGGCATCGTATTGTTTTGGCGGTCAGTGGTAGGTGCGGTGTGTAGCGTGCAACATCGTGATTAGCCGTCTAAGTAAGTGTTCATGTCTCCTTCGAACTCAAGCAACGCTTCAGCATTAAGCATGCTTCAGCGTCCTCCCGATGACCGTGCTTAAAGGCAGCATGGACTGTAGTAAGTTGTACATAATGATGTGGAAAATACTTCTCTATGTCCACATGGTAGATGTAAATCTTAAGTCGGTAGAATCATTTTACCCTAGAAGTCAAGAAGCTGAAGGTTTAAGTGTCATATAATTCATTGATTACTTTCTGTTGGGTGAGTACATGCACTGTGTGCTGTGAGTATTTGACCTACATGCAATGTTGAATTACAATAATTACATAGGACGCCAGCGTGATCTGCACTCTGCTGTCAATCAATCACTAGTTGTCTACTCTCCTACGTTTGTATAGAGCCTGCTGACTTCATTTTCGGATAGATGAAAACATCAAAACAAATAAATGATGTCAAACAAAAATAAAACATTGGCACACAAGTTGACAATGCCTTTCAAATTAGTACCGTGTTTAAATAGAGCTTTTTTAATGATGAATTTTCGTGAATATGCAAATGTAGACTTAGTGTTTCTCAAAATTCAAAGGTAATTTGATTGAATTCATTGTACCACTGATCCCAAAAGTTGTCTTTTTTGTGGATATTATTGTAGTAATGGTGTTAAATCATTGAATAATCTATTTATAGAAAAAGGAGAGACATCATCCCTATTCAAGCTCATCTTCATATCAAGAAAGACTCAAACTTACCTGTGGAAAGAAAAAAAAAGGACTAACCTAAACATTTTGTGAGACTTGTCTTATAGATTAAATTTTGGTTAAAAGTATATTACCTCTTATTGTGGATTCAGCTTTTTCACATTCCAGTGAACAGCATTTCAATGCACATCCATTTCAGAAAAAAACACATTGGTATATATATACACGATATATATATATATGCAAATGTGTTTTTTCTTTAACGATTGTGCCTTGGGCACTCGGCATTATACATGGGAAGATATGGCCCTTGAACACACATTCACACAATCACACACACATAGTCATACACTTACATATGTACATCTTTACACTCTCAAACGTACATATATATATTTTTTTTTGTTTTTGTATGCCACTATGTACTTCATTATGACAATTTTGACCATCATTCTCATTGTGTGTTTTCCTTTAATTTGTTATGTACATCTTCGCAGTTTCATCAGACTGTAATATATTATCATACGTAGTGTTCAGAATGGTAGCAACAACGACCTTATAAGGTTAGCTGAGGACAGGCATGAGTGGAGGAACATGATCGCCAATGTCTGTTTCAGACACGGTACCTGAACAAGAAGAATGATTAAAGACTGCTAGGAGAGGAGAAATCATGTACATGTATGTGTTTGTACATACACACTGAATGAGATTTTGCTTGCCTGTTTTTGGTTTTTGGTTTTGTTTATGTTAAAAAAAGTTTTGTTGCTTTGAATGATACCAAATAATCATGCAAAATAAAAATGTTGGCAGTTCCATCGATCAAGGTAGTTCTCAGTATTTTCACATTAGTATAATAATATGTATGTTTGTGTACTTCATGGTGTTCAGGAGCCAAAAGTAATAATAGGTATAGAGTAATATTTTCAAAGCAAAAGATATTGACAAAGGCATTAATATGATTAGAATGTTTTTTATTTTAAAAAAAAACAACAATTGATCAACAGATATTTTCACTTACAACATTTACAGAGCATCAACATTTGGGAAAAAAATATCATTATGGTAGAATGAAGATGTGTTAATAGCATTTGAAATAATATGATGGTGAACTGCAACTGAAAAGCAAGTGTTGTAAATGAAATAAATGATGAGCTTAAGAATAAGGCGCATTTACAAAAAACAATAACCTCATACAAAATGCAATGTCTTCATCATATGTACATGCATACACACAGTGACAAGGAAATCAATTCAATAGTTCTATCCAGTTGAAGATGATATGTATTAATATAATGATAAGAAGTGACTTTTTAAAGGAACATTTTGGATCGGCAGTGTGGTGTGAGAATTTACAAATTACACAACTATTATACTACCCTGCAATAGGATTTCATTCAGTAACATGAAATGAGTTACTTAAGATTGATATCCGCTAATTAATTCTGATCAAATCTAGGAGAAAATGAGTTTTATCAAGGCAAGATTATATAAGTATGTGAGTCATGGGTCATGTTCAACTCCTCATTTGCACATTTCCTTTAGATGAATCATCCTTGCAATCAACGTTTATACTGATATGTTTATTTACAGAATGACGGCACCCCCCGTCCTCCCTCAACACACACATACGAACACATGCACACATGTACTTCCTCCATTCTCAAAACACAAAGAAAATGATTCCCCTCCCTACCCGCCACATTTTAACAAAAAGAATGGATGATATAAAAGGGGTATTTGAAAGTTAGGTGGTTCAAACCTAAATTAATGATAAACCCATCCTGTTACTTCCTACTTCAATTTCATTCTTATAAATATACCTGTTAATGTTTTGGAGTTTATGTCTAAAGCATATGGCTTTGATGATGTACATAATGAGTACTTAAAATTAGTGATTCATGTACCGGTAGGGTTTTGGTTTGTTTTTGTTTTTTGTTATTAGTCACGGTCTCAACAAATAAAGACTCTTATAAAATTTTAAATGTCAAAATAGATTTTGCTTTCTCAGTTACTCTCAATATTATTGATACAATAATAATAATAATAATAATAATAATAATAATAATAATAATAATAACAATAATAATAATAATAATAATAATAATAATAATAACAATAACAATAACAATAATAATAATACATGTCATAATAATATAATAGTCTTTACAGCTAATAAAACATCTCCAAACATGTCGCATGCACAGTGTAACATATGAATATTAGGTTAAAACATTGAAAAAAAGCAGTAATGATGATAAAAAGACACACAACCAAAAAAAAAAAGCAAGTGATCTTACAAAATAGGACATAAAATTATAGTTTTCTAGCTCACGCACACTCCTTAGTGTGAATTATTCAAACATTGTGTAGGCCTACCTTTATTTTCTTTATTTCATTTGTAGTGGCTCGTTTATTTACCATATTATGTTTCTGAACGCTATTAGCTCTAGTAAGCTATCAAATATAAAACTCATTGGTGACCGGTATATTATTTCTCCTCAGTCCTCCCATCAAAACAAAAAGAAAAAGAAAACGACATTAAAGCGGAAGTAGGAAAACGCATACAGAAATATTTCTTCTATTGTAATACACTGATCGTGCACAATTGGCACAAAACAGAAACACAAGAAATTGTTGTCCAAGCTTGACAGCTATATTATGTTGCTTTCGGGAAAACATATGATCGTAAAAGATTACGTAAACCTTCCAAAATGAAGTTGGGTTTTTAGAAAGAACGAGAAACAATTAATGAATTGAAAATAGATGCAAAACATGGGGTACAAATTAAACTAAAAATAATCTTCCAATCATAAACTCTTTAACTCAACTCGATTGGTTTTATAGAATAAGAAACCAGGCAATAATCACCAAAAAATGAGTGATGGGGAAACATTAGAATTATATTATGCGAATGACTGACCGCAATTAAATGGTAGGAACAATGGATGTAAAACGCAGTACTCTAGAAATTTCTATCAAAGAAACAACAGAAATAAACTATTTTACGGAGATCTTAACCTAAATAGTCCTCAAGGCCTTCTGGATTGGATAACAGCATCCGGGTCATCTTCAACAAGCTTATCAAAAGCTTCTGCCACTTTTGGTAACGCACACTGGCTATCGCTGTTCTCATTTCTATCAACGACCACACCTTTCTTGGGATTGGCATGGTCTTTATAATGAATGTAGATCTGGAGAAAATTGAGATGGGAAGAATATCATATACTCTCCAGTTATAACAAAAATCCCAGTCATGCTTAGATCAACATGAGACAATAAAACGAAAACGTATCTCACATTCGCATCATAAATCAAACACAAGAAAACATCCCACCCATAACCCCCCTCCCCCCCCAAACAACAAACAACAAACAACAACAAAAACAACAACAACAAAACAACAACACAACAACAACAACAACCTACCCAAAAAAACCCCAACAAAACAAAAAACAACAACAAACAAACAACAAAACAAAAAACAATAAACAACAACAACAAAACAAAAAACAAAACAACAATTCTAACATGACATCCTGAACAAAAACAAAACAACAAACAGCAAACAAACAAAATTCACTAAAAACAAAAAAGTAGACAATTTGATTAGACATCAATTTTAAGAAACGAAAAGATTCCTCACGAAATTTTAGTTACATACTTCGTTTTCAACAGCTCATTTCTTAACAGAATTAATCATGTTAATGCAAACCTCGCAAATAACATGACATAGACATAGAATCTAAGTCGTTGTTCAGTGTCATTAGCAAACGTCCACCCAATTTCTTCTTCCCTTCTCTGTTAAAAGACAAACAGACCCCAAAATGGTAACAACAACAACCCACAGACAAACAAAACACACAGCACACAAATCAGAGAACAAAGTTATTTTCTGCATATTTGGAACCTGTCAATATACGGCAGTTATAGCAAATACAACAAATATTTTAGACAAAATAATTTAAAACAAAATTAAGCAAAACAACAGCGGCAATAACCCAAACCTCGATAATCAATTTGCAAGCGATGAAAGAACTGATATTTTGAAAAGTTGAACAATTAAGTGGTGCACGCACGATCGTTCAGTGAATAGAATGACTCTAAAGTATGTGCAGGGTAATGTTTAAACCGAAATTATAGCGTTTCAGGAACGGATGAAGAAGTGGGCATCAGCCAGTTCCATTCGCGCGAGATGTTGCCAGATTTATGCACAGCCAGGCCAGTTGAGCACGAGCTTTTGTAGCTGCGGTTGAGGGGCATGGATGGAGAACCCTGAGCAGCCACACCAAGTAGCTTGAGCTGCCGTGTTTGGCCTGTGGCCCTTTCCGTGGGCAATGCGCTTTGCAAAAAATGTGTTCCTTCGAACAGAATTGACTCATTGGGAAGGAGTTATCCCGGTTTTTATTGCATGAAGTGGAGTGACAGACTTTATCCATTATTCTCTAAACAGAATAGACTTACTAGTTTATTGAAAGGTGCTTCTCCAGCCAAAGCTGTACCCATTTTCACCTGAATCGAGTGAAGCAACAAGAGTAAATTTTTTTTGTTGAAGGAAAAAAAAACCCGCATGTGTCCGTTGTGAGAATCGAATCTTCTACCTCTCGGTCAATAGGCCAACGGTCTACCACTGAGCTACAGCGCACCCTTTGCCTGTGCAAGCAAGCAGTTATTACGAACGAGAGCGACTATGACGTAGGCAAACAATTATACTGGCCTATATTCAGAAAAGCTGCTTTGTAGTGACCCCCATTGCGATTTTTTTCGGAATCAGAACAACAACAAAAAAAAAAAAAAAAAGATGCATCCACAAAGACTAAAGATAGTCTAACGGAATAGTTTCTGAAGAAAAATAAAGTCATATTAAAATGTAAACATGTAGGCATGAATTAAACAATTTTGAATTTGGTGGGCGCTGTGATCTTATCAAGATGGAAGCAAAGTGGCTTGTCTACGGAAGGATCCGCTTTCAAACGGAACGGGACCTCTTGAAAGTGGTCACGTTGATCCCAGCAAAATCGACCCTCGCAAAATCTGACGTCGCCATTGCAGAGGTCCACCCGGAAATACCTTGCATTTGCTTTGGGATTGTCTTTTGCTGAGGGAAGCCCCGGTTCGCTGGCTATACACCCACCCTGGAAACTGCATAAGATAAGACGAAGCGAGGATACGGAGGCAAGACCATTTTATCTAATTCTATAAGATAATAGCTCACCTGATCTCTCGACGTCATAGAAGGACATTCTTCAAAATAGTTGAATGGCAGGAAGAAGAAAGACAAGTGATTGCCGACGGTAGGTGTATTAGGTAAGTCTTCCGTGTGGGGTATGTGATGAGAGCCTTGCGCGATCCAAAATACAAGATCCTGAAAAAACAAAATAAACAAAATGTCTATAAGTCAGACGCATCGTGGAGAAACAAAATTTCAGAATTTTTTGAAAACCAGTTAGTTGTATCATTAATTAGTATAATATGTCAAAAGTATATTAGAAAGCAAATTGATAAGAAAGCTTTAGGGAAGTATTGAATACAGCTTGACTTTTGATTAAAACAAGATTCATACTAAACCCCAACTCCCCCCCCCCCCACCTTTTTTTTCAAGACCACATACACGCACAATCGCGAACGCTTATCTCCAGGTAAATAAAACTTAGCAAACCCTCATCAAAGCACAACTTAATAAGGT
>JAOYNN010237530.1:0-10533 GCA_025770095.1 Goniobranchus kuniei
ATAATTTGTGTATCCGTTCACTTTATGAAATTGAATAAACGCAGGTACAACTACTGTATTAAATTTCGACTACTTAATGGATTGTTTGTTATGTCAAAAATACATTTTTACATTTTTTGACACACCCATCTTAAACGTCCTCGCTCTACAGGCGCGGATGCTCAACAGGTTTTAGAAGCGAGCAGCCGTCGGGCCAGAGTGATGTCACAACCTCATGTTGAAACAATGCGTTTATATTGACAATTAAAACATGATATCTACCACACAACACACTTCCTACAGTTTGAAGAACTTCAATTTCAGTCCGTAGCGCCCCGCAGCATTTTCTACGGCTTGGAAAGGAACGAGCGATGCTGTCTAGATAATATAGATTAGAAACACTGAGACATGAGACTCAGAGCAGAGCCATAGCTGTGATGTAGCAAAGATCTGTGGCGTTGCGGCTCCGTGGTATTATTATGCCCCGGTGGCATTTGGGCCCTTAGGCCTACCCATTTGGGCATCTCTTCAATTTCACCGTGCTCAACTTGGTGATCCATGGACTCGTACAAAACTACAAAGTACAATGTCATTAGCGAACGATATTGACCATGGGGCTTCTTGTATACAATATTTGGGGCGGTGCCGGAGGTCATGTATTGATTTTTATTTCTACGCATAAACATATGTTGAGAATCGTGTATGGGTCATCAGTCTTTCCAAAGAATATAACTGTGTTGTAAATGATTTCTCTACGTGGTAAATCAACATCTAATTTCTTACATGTATCAACATTCACTAGCCATTCATTCAGTGATATATAATTATACTATGTACTTGACTTATCAGCACCAAAGAGGAATCGTGTCGATTTTATTATATTAATACATTGTATTAGATAAGTGTATTAATGTATTCATATGTAATTGTTCATGTGGGTGAGTGAGAGAGAGCGGGTGGGGAAAGGAGTGAGAGGGAGAGAGAGAGAGAGAGAGAGAGAGAGAGAGAGAGAGAGAGAGAGAGAGAGAGAGAGAGAGATTAAGTATTTAATCTTTGATTTAAATGATGTATCATATCACTTTATATCAGATGTGTAAATGGAATACAGTGTATACCTACGGTACAAATGTAGTAGAACCGAGGTCAAAACTAAGCTTTACTGACTTTTTATGAGTGAGATGCCAATAAAATGTCTGTGAGGTATTGCACGTAAGCCTACATGTAGTTTGAAGGTCTATAAGTAAATGGCTTTGAATAGCATTTATCTGTGTGACTGAATTTTTACTTTAATTGTGTAAACGACTAAAAACTTGTCCATAAGGACAGCAATTTCCTGATGACATGCTCAGTCTCTTAGTACATGTAAGAGGAACTTAACTTTCACCTAGGTTGAGGCGTTGGAGCAGATGCCATACATATATGATACAGTGGAACCTCTAGATAACGACATCGCTCGGGACCGAAGATTTACGTCGTTATTCGGGGGTGTCGCTATTCCGAGGTTTTCAAAATGGCGGAAAAAGGGGGCGTGGTGCAATTGTCAATCGTTAGAGTGTGGTGGCCCTAATAATATTGTTGATCTAGCTGCCAGGCTTGGACTGTGTGAAATAGTCCCTTATCCCAGTCCGTCTCTTGTACTTGTTGCTGGAGGCCATGTCGCATACTTTATCCTCCACTTGACAAAGCGTGTCAAGCAGCAATGCACCGTCCTTGCGCTGCAGGACAAAATGTTTCAAGGTTTGCACATCTGTTTTCGCATCTCTGCCAATGACAGGTGGGGGAGTGGAGCTTCATCGCTGCCATCGTCATCAGACGGCTGCTCTCTCTCGTTAATGATGTCAATGGTATCGACCGATGCCTCGCCGCTCACTGCCAAGTATTTGTTGATGTCGACATACTCCTCAGGGCCAGTGTCATCGTCGTCAATTTTGCTGTATAGGGCAGACAAAGCGATCTCCTTAACTACGAGTAGGACATTTCATTGGTCAGGAAATAAGCGTTTTCATTGGCTTAGAGCACGAAATACTGCTGGTCGGAAACGTGGTTGCCTGTTTGACTAGATTTGTTTTGTATCAAGCATTGCTGTCAACTGCCGATTAGCGCTAGATCGATGTCGCTCACCAGAGGTTTCACTGACATTTATGTCGCTATTTTGAGGTTTTTATTATTAGTAATATATAGCAAAAAAATCGGGACCAGAGATCAATGTCGCTATCCGGAGGTTGTCGTTATTCAGAGGTGTCGTTATCCAGAAATTCCACTGCATTTTCTTGTTTATACACTGGTTTATGATTTTAATCTCTCCCCAGAGATCAATGTCACTATCCGGAGGTTGTCGTTTTTCAGAGGTGTCGTTATCCAGAAATTCTCTCTCTCCCTCTCTACTGACGCAATTTTTTTTAATGTCCAGAGGGACAGTGACAGTGAATACTTTGATGAGTTTCAAGACTCTTGAAATTGTTATGTCGACAGGTGCACTACTTTTCTTTCATCATTTATAATGTCACATTGTCACACAGTCCACGTGATTTGGTTTGTTTTGGGGAATTTTAACTTTTTTTTGTACAAGTTCTAATCAAAGAAGAGTTGGCTCTTCATCACCAATATAAGAGACAATCAGTCCTCGAGTTTTATAACTTACCACAATGACATCAGGGATACATTAGTTTCTCTTCAATTTGTCGAACCATTGTAATTTAATTGAAAATATTTTATAAAAAAAGTAACAAAATTTATTTTTTAAAAAAGGGGAGGGGGGGATTAACCAAACAAAAACACAGAAGGAAGGCATCTTCAATTGGTGTTAGTGTTTGTCAAAGCTGCAACTGCAACCATTTTCTCAAGACTTACAGCTAACTTACATGTGACAATTTTGCTGAGAGTTTTAGCTTACCAGCAAGGTGCATAACTATTGTTATCAGGGATGTGATAATGAAATTATTTTTATTTCCTCCCTTACTGTAATTAGCTTCCCTGTAACAGACATTGACTGAATATCTGTAATATATAATACTGTATAATAATGGAGATCTTGCGTCTGTCCAAGGGTTGTCAGGAATTTATGAAATGCAAGTTATTAAGCTTAGAATTATTACAATTTCAAGTTTGATACAAGTAGGCATGCTTGTACTGGGTCGATTCATTTTTATCAGTTTTTAAACTCCAATTAATTCCATAGCTGAATTCTTCTTGTTACAATGTACAGGGTAGTAAACCACTAAGTAAAACCTCGAACTATAATAAATAGGACCATGCTCTTAATCTTACTTAAGTCCCCTACTTTATGAAAGTTTTATGAAAGGTTTTTTTTCCCTTCCATTTGTCATTACGAAATACTGTGCGTTTTGTTATTTGGATTATTTCTAGTGTTTAAATACAAAAAAAATGAATTTGTTGCATGAATTTAAATATATTATATTGTCATTAATCAAGTATAATTCTGCTGATGGGATGACTCATCACGATACATCCTGTCATCAAGGATATGCTGTTTTCCATTATCCGACTTTCTGTCCCCGTTTTACATTGCCAAGAAAGCAGTCTTCCAGGGTGTTTTCTATTTTTAATTAAGAGCAGTTTTATTTATTTTGAGCAATAAAGTGTTCGAATTTGATGAAAAGCAAATCCATGTTCATGAAATGTCCCAGATGATACCATATTTGAAAACATGGAAACGTGCACAAATTGAAAAATGTGATGTATACTTTCAAAAAACTACACTGTAAAACTATTTGTTTAAAAATCGTCTGATAACTTAATGACCAGCAATGATTTGATTACTGCTAGGTCGCTTTTAAGTTAGAATTATGAACAAAAAATTGTAAATAATAAAAAGCAAGAATGTTGTGCTTCATCAGAGGTATATGAGGGTTTTGTATCTGAAATTTAAGTGTCATAATTTATCATCATATTATGTCTTTCCGATGATCTCTTTTAGGAGAAAACCATAAAATTATAATATAATGCAAGGACTTAAGATGTTGTGTTATATATTTTAAACAACAAACTTTCCTAGTCACCTTTCAACCTTAACTCAGTATGCACTATTCCAGCCCCTGCAGCTATCTCTGTAACTAAGAAGTGTTAATGGTGTTATATGATACGGGTAGTCATTGGGGCAATAGGAATCAGTTTATATACTGTGAAACTCTGGTATAGCAAGAACGGGTGGAACAGGCACGTTCTCGCTATTGTCGAATTCTCGTTATTCCCGAAAGATTAATTTACAAGGAGAAATAAAAGAAAATAATCTAATCTTGTAACAGGCATCATAGGCCTATTAGGCTACTATGTGTGGCATGAGAATGCCAATGGCACCATGTACACTCGAATCAGACAAAGATGAAGGAGGGGAAGGGTCAAGAAGGACCCCAAATGTGCCCTACCGGTGGTAAATGAACAACAAGGTGGGGGTGTGGTGAGTATTGAAGACATTTTTTACCAGGATGGAAAGAAAATCTCTCATTATTACCGAGATGGTGATCCACGAGCTCTCGTTAAACCCAATAATTTATTCTAAAGAGTAAGAAGGATAAAAAACGGGGATTGAAAAATGTCTCGTTATTCGTGAGCTCTCGTCATTAGCATTGTCATGATTAGTGGACTCAACTGTACTGCACATTGGCATAATCTATACTGTGATTATTGAAGGTGTGTACCTATAGAAACAACAACATACTTTTCTGAGAGCTTCTCTCATTAAAGTCTCATCTGTCTTCTTCTTCAGACCCTCTTTTTGTCGAGGAAGTCGGCATTACTCAATGGCTATCTCCCATTTCTGTGCATTGCATAATGACTTAAAAATACTTTCATTAGTATCATGTTCCCTTGCAATTTAGATGGACTGAGTGGACTACTTTTGTACCTAAAGGGCTGTAGAAAATCCTGGGTTGTTATTACGTACACAGTTTGGGGCTTGATGGCCATTGCTAATTAGGTATGTTTTAGAGAGACGATATTTTCTTTTTGTCTGTAAATCATCTTTCCATAACCTGAGCTGACAATAAAAGCGTTCTAACTGTACATTTTGCAGTTATGAGAACAATGGCCTCAAAGGTTTGATCCAACATAGAAAACATAGAGAAAAATGTATGAATTTTCCTCTAATGCACATGTAGACAAGATGTGCAGAGTATGAAAAAATTGAGTAGCATTTCTTGAAGGTGAGCCATTCTCAAAAGGTTGTGGTCGCACTCATAAGCTGATTTTATGGGCTTATTTCTATGCCCGATTTTCATTTCTGAACCAAACTCGATGATACAACATTTGACATACATATAGGACGGATGATGATAATAAACACAGTTTGGTACAATTAGAGCGATGCAAAAGAAAAATATAAATAAATTTCCATAAATTCTTGTGCATATTTCGCATTAAAAAACCTCACACAAAAAACTGGTGTCCATGTTGTTTCTACAAAATTAGATGTTTCTGTCAGCAAAATCTACACATCATTCATCCAAGGATGTTTAAAGGTACATTTTTATCACACAAATTTTACTAGTAGATAATATGTTATGTCTTCAAATGCAATTTTAAAACCGTACTTCCGTATGTTACACTTTATGTTTATGTCACCAGGGGACTAATATTTTGAAGGTCATATCTAATTGATATTCACCCAAATCAATTTTCCCAATACTCATACAGAAAGAATGCATTAAATACAATAGGTTTATGCCAAGCCTGACTTAATTCAATGGTTATTGTGAAAGAAAGAACCTTTTATAAGTAAGTACTTCGTTTTCTGTCATTCGGTAACGTGCGGAAGCACAGCCTGCAATGCATTACTTTCGTTATCTGAACCAAGGGAATGTTTTTAGAAAATCAGGAAATGACCCCCGTCTTTGTTTCTGCAAAGGTTGATCAGTGAAAGCGCCCATTTCAAGAGAGAGAGTCTCAAATTCGATTCTGTCATCATTAGGTCTCAGTAGCATACGGAAGACGACTGCATGAATGTAACATACACGGAAGACTAAATCTAGAAAGTTCAAGATTGCGCATGAAGATGCTGCAGTGACAGATGGTTTGCAGATTGGTTGTGCCGCTGAAAATTTTGTATTGCACTTCTTGGCGGCATTAATTATTATGATGAAAGCGATTTATTATATTTCGTCTAACAACATAAGATGATGATATTCAGTTTTCAATAATTATTTTTTATTGTTGTAGATTTATATCTATAATTTAAAATTTATTTACTCCTTGAAATAAGATATAATACATAAAAATGATCTTTGTCCATCCATTGTAATGTAATAAATAATAGTGAATGATATTGAAAGAACAAAGTTATCCGTGCCTTAATGTTTGCTCATTATTTTAGTTGATGGTATGTCTTGAGTGTGAGTTCTGCTTTTAGGGGTTTTCTTTTTAATATTCAGTTGCTTTCCTTTGTTTGAATGAAGTTCAATGTACCATTGATGTGTGTTACTAAAGTTAAACTAGGCCCTACTTGTACTCTTGAACGAGTGTAGGCCCTGATTCTTTGCTTTTACCCTTACTTTTACTTTACTTATACACCTATCTTTCAGCTTGCTGCTTCCTCTGAATTCACCCTGAGACCACTGCAATTGGTGGACAGGGAAAATTTCAATTGCAATAAAAAAGCAAATAAAAAACATGATGAAATCACAAAAACTTCCATGTAACAAATGACATAAATTTATGTCATTGTAACATACGGAAGAATATTTTACTGAGTATGTTGAAAGAGAAGAATTATTAACTAAATACACACAATGAACTCTAGCCCTTGGCTAGAATTAATGAACCTTTAAGAAATATTCAAAATCTTTGCAAGATAGTGGGTGCCAAAAAAAACACTGGCCATGGTTCTTCCGCATGTTACGATGACATAAATCGTAGTCCATTGGTCCTACAAATTATGGGGGTTTTCGAATATTCACAATGATGTTCTTACCACTATTTGTGACATTAATCATTCTGAGATGCCAAATTGTTACAGTTTAGGTCGATATGATTAATCAATCCACTTTCATTTATGTCATCAGTAACATCCGGAAGACAGCTGAAGCAAAGAGAATCAGAGATATCCCAACATCTATTCGCAAAACTATCTCCAAACATTTATTTTCTATTACTTTAAAGCATACTCTCTGAAACCTAGTGAGTTTTACCAATTTAAAATCAGCCTTAGATGTGACTTTTGGGTGCGACCTTTTGAGAAAATGGCTCATTACAGAACCTTTCTAACTGATAAACTCAAATTTTTACCAAAGCTGCAGATAGAACCTTTTTAATGTCAGCTTACGATACATACCATAGCTTTAAATTATTTTCATAATGCGGTTACGCCTGTTGTTTATTTAAATGCCTGTTACCCTCTTTGGCCACTTCTTTTCCTCACCTGAAAATCTGTTCTACTACTTCGGTTCACTGTCTCTTACTTTTGACTTACTTTTTCTTAAGAGCCCTGAAACAAAAAACACTGAAAAAACAAAACAAACAATATACTATTCAGCATGATTGAAACTTGAAATATAAAATTAACATTAGGTGTAGCTCACACAAGTTGAAACACGACCCAATATAACTTAAAACATCTCCTGTCTTATCAGATCGCAGAGCATGTGGCATAAGGCGTTGCATGCTTCTGAGATTGAAGTAGCCTTCCTGTCTACTTGCATTATATTGTAAATGTCAGTCAGGTGACAAAATGGAGGCCTCTCCTGAAGGGACACTTATTTTACAAAGAATACTTTAGAAAACAAAACAAAAAAGATACGGAAATGAAGCATTCCTACGTAAATAGGGCCTATATAAACAATGTTGTTTTAAGCAACTCAAGAGGAGAATTTTTAAGAAGCTCTATTCATTTATGGTGTGTAGTGCAAGGATGAGGCACTGTTGCCTTTTAAAGGTTTTTGCCTTAAACAAATATTCAAACAATTTCTTGTGTTTTAATCTTCCACTTCCAGTTTGCACTGGAATGCAAGACCAATGTTGTACCTACACTGCTAAATAAAATACTATACGAAATGAATGAGCAACTTGGTCTAGGTTAAACCTCGGTGTTAAGGACAACCTTGATCCACCATGGCAGGATATTTCTGCTCAAAGAAAAGCCTTAAAAAATATGAATTTGATCACTTTCCCTCCTCATACAATGACATTTATGTTTCAAGTGGCCTCACCTGCCATCTAAGGAGTGCCATTTTGCTAGATTATCGTTACTGCTTTTGCCGACACTGTGAGTGTGATATGTACTTGTGGTGTACTTCCTGTGTCATGTTTCTGCTTATAATGTGAGCTGCCCCTTAGTACAAACTTTCTGCAAAAACTATTGACTCCCGATGTGAAACAATACACATTTCTATTTCTACCCTCGATTTTCTAACAGCATTAGATCAAAGGTATAATATAAAAATTGTTATATTATATATTTTAAATAAAGACCTTCTAAAAGAATTATTTCATGGAGTGCTTGTTTTGTTATAACTTTGTTATAATTGTCACCACAAATGTACGGGCATTTGAATTGTTTTTAAAACAGCAACGAATCCAACACTACAAAACTACCAAACATGCAATATGATGATAATAGACCAACAACAACAATCAACGAGTTACATTAAAAGCATAAGTGCTATACAATAACGATACATCCAGGTGAAAGACCTCAATACAAACAAAAGGCAGTCTTTTCTACTAAAAAGAATTTTTATTCTTTAAATAGATATGGAGACAAAACACTTTAGAAAACAGAGATAAATGGTTGTGTTTTACCACTCCTAAAAACATGAATCGGCTTTGTACAGAGGATTCTTGGGGCATTGCACTGGGCCCTTGCTTTTACTGCAAACAACACAAAATTGTAGTGAAACAGCAATGGATAAGGCCAGATGTGTAGAACAAAATAGTACGTGACATCATCCGTTCTGATCCAATTCTTTCTTTCACATAATAACAATACTCAAAAGGCAAGAAGCCACACCATTACAGCTTCAGATCATGACTTTTTAAAAAGTTTTAAATGGACGCAAGTAATAGCATTAACGTATAAAACAGAACCCAAACTTGAAGTTTTGAGGGATTGAATTCCCCCAACAAAGAAACATGTTACCAAATCACACACAAACATTCATACAATGATATTATGACAATTTTTCAATCAGTCAATGTCTTCTCTTCTTTCACAGACAATTTCAGATATTCTGCATACAATGATAACCCTTCCTTAAAGTTCGTCAATGTGCAACCTCTCACTCCTCACTCATAAGTCAAGGATAAGACTAAGACGCTAACTCACTTGGGCTGGATCCCGCAACAGATGCCGGATGGCCCTGACATACGCTCGGGCCGGATCCCGCAACTCCTGCGTGATGACATTATCGATTCCCCCCCACTCGTTTATCGCGCAGAGGTGCAAGCCCGTACTGTTGCTACACCTCTTGTTTACTTGTGTGCCAAGTTTTGCTTCGCCAGGGCGAATAGTTTTTGATAGATGGACTCGGATGTAACCCCAGGTCATTGGATCAAAAACCTGACTCTTGAGGAAACAAGTCTAGATCAATCCTTTTGTTTGCATCACAACTGGGTAGAAACGTTTTGCAACTTCTAGTCCTATTCAAGAGTCAGAATTCGAGTCTGGGTAGTTTTCGATATGTTGGGGCCACTCAAAGAAGGCCTACCTAGGGGTAATGGCCCCGAAATGTTTTGAAAATTCAATTTCATGACCCAACAAGAAAAATCATCAAAAATATAAATAAAGAGATAATTGAATTCTGTTCGTTGCATCTTGTCAGATGATGGTTATTCTGTTACATGTGAAAGTTTTATTAGGATCTGTTGATTGGTTAATGAAATACAAATTTTTAAAAAAGGCCCAAAACTGCCAGTCCTGAGGGGCTGTTGATCTGAGCAAATCTCAGTCCCACGTGAGTTAAACCAATGTCATATTGACATAAGATGCTGTGCCCCAAGCAGGCTTAGCCTCCCCTCACCAGACCACTATTATAAAATAAAGTCTAAAGACTTTAACAATCATAATATGATTTAATTATAATAAAAGCTAGCTAGAACAAGGTTTTCTACTGTTTTATAATTCAGCCTTTGAAGAGAAGCATCTCTGCATTTGGTTGGAAACCACTCTTGAAAATGACATGAATCATAAATGTGTATAGAGATAAGCCACCAAGGCATACATGACATAATCAGAGATAAGAAATGTTCAATTGTTGATTCATTTACTAAAGTATACTATTACTATGTCTATTGTATAGTCTACACAAGGTTCACACACAATTTTCAAAATCAAATTTAAGAATATGACGTATTTAGATGTACATTAAAAAAAACAAAAAACTACAAATTATGTAGCTTCTTTAAAACCAACAAAACATTCTTTCATCTGACTAGAAACAGAAAAAAAACAAAACAAAACCCGACAGAATCAATCCCACCCTCCCTCCAACTTTCATCAAAAACCAAGCCCATTCCAATCAAACAATTCAAGTACAAAAGACAAGATAATGCTATGAAAAGCTCACCCCTTCCTTACCTGCCCAAATCAATCAACCTGGCTTACAA
>JAOYNN010237641.1:0-16146 GCA_025770095.1 Goniobranchus kuniei
ACATTGGCGATCATGGCTCTCCACTCAAATCTGTTATCAGCTAATCTCAGGAGATTATTGCCACTGCTCTCCGTTGATATTGCTTTGAGACTATCAAGATATGTAATTCTCTGTCTGGCTTTGCTACGTTTCCTGTCGATCTTCCCAGTGATAGATAGATTTCTAGAACCATGTGGGGGCAGATGTGTCCCAGAAATTGTAGTTGTCTCTTTCTTATAGTTTTGATTAGTGATCTCTTTACATTTGCCCCTTTTACGACTGATTCATTAGACTTTTTTTCCACCCATGAAATTATTATCATTCTTCTAATAAACCATATCTCTGCTGCTTCTAATTTCCTCAATCTTTCTTTGTTTAGAGTCCAGCATTCAAGTCCATACAATAGTACTGACCATACATATGTTTTTAAGACTCTGATTTTAGTGGTCATTGTTATATTTTTATTGGTTAAAATTGGCTTCATTTTTTGAAACGTGTCTTTGGCCATTGCTATTCTTCTTCTTATTTCGCTAGTGCATCTGCCATCTGATGTTATTTAAGGAGCCAAGATATTTGAATTTTGTTACTTGTTTGATTTGTTCTCCTTTGCTAAAGATATTACATTCAGGATTGATTAATGTTTTTGAAATCACCATGCATTCTGTTTTTGCTTTTTTTCAAATTTAGAGATAGTCCAATTGCTTCGTTCTCTAAAACAAAAAATATCTAGAAGTTTCTAGAGTTGATATTCAGATTCTGCAATTAAAACTGTGTCATCTGAGTATCTAATTTTGTTAAGATTTTCTCCGTTTACCAGTAGTCCTGGAGATGTCTTCTAAATTTCTAAGGATTGTTTTGCTGTACTGAGTAAAAAGGTCAGTTGACATTACTCAGCCTTGCCTCACTCCTCTTTTAATGTGTTTAAATTCACTATGTTCTCCTTCAACTCCAATTGCTGCAGTCTGGTCCCAGTACAGATTTCGTATAACCCTCAAATCTTTACCATTGATGTCTAGTTTACGGAGCATTTCAAATTGCTTTTCATGTTTGACTTTCTCGAATGCCTTGGAATAGTCTATGAAGCGGAGGTTGAGTTCTTTTTGTACTTCTATGCATCTTTCAATGGGCATTGATAGGGTAAATATTGCATTTCTTGTCCATTTATCAGGTACAAAACCAAATTGTGACGGCGATATTTCTTGCCTAAAGTTTTTTTCGCACTCTACGCATTAACACTCGCAACAAGATTTTCGTCAAATGACTCATTAAACTAATTGATCTATGCAATTCACATTCTGTTGCTCCTGGTGTTTTAGGCAGGGCTATAAAAATAGATGTACATAAATCATCTGGGATTGTGCCGCTATCATATATCGCTTTTAGGAGTCTTGTTGTCATGTCTATTCCTAAGTCCTCTAAGACTTTTATCACTTCTGAGGGTATATTGCCTGGTCCTGTGGCTTTTCCATTCTTCATTTTCTTTAAAGCTGCGGTTACCTCTTCCTTTAGTATGCAGGGTCCTTGTATGTTTTTCTTTATTTCAGGTTTTGCTCCTCTGTTGTCTTCAAAAATATTTTCGACATATTCTGACCATCTGCTTAGGATTTCCTTTCTTTCCATGAGCATTGCTCCGTCTTTAGATTTGATACAGCTGGGGCTGTTGCATGTAGTCTTATTGCCACTAATTCATTAATTTTTGAATGCATATATTTGCTGTTTTTACATTTGTTTTGTTCTATTTCCTAACATTGTTTGTTAATCCATTCTTCATTTGCCCCATTACATTTTAAAAATCTTTTTGTTTAAAACTTTGTGTTCAGTTTCATTGTTTTTCAGCTTTCGTCTTTCAGCTTTATGTAAGTGTAATAATGGTCAGCAGTTCAGTTGCGCGATTTTTCTGTTTGAAAATTAACACTTTTATGTTGAAGGATTTTGAATAATTTAATTTAATATAATAAAGCCTATTAAAACATTACCACAGGGCATACCAATGCGTCTCGAACCGTCTTAATGTACTTTGATTACCCAATCATGATAATTGGAATACGCTTTTATTTTATTTTATTTTTCAGTCGAATGAGCTTTGCGGATGACATGTACACAAAACTTGCCCCGGACATGTTCATGGCGTAAGTTAAAAGTTCAATCTAAGACTGCTGAACGATTCTCTTAACTTGTATTCATGATTGTTAATACCTCTGCATTAAATAAGTAGATGATTTATCTTGTCTGAAACTAAAAAGGAGGCCTATCAAATTGAACGACATCACTGATATTGATTTAATATTCACCACCGCGGATGAGTCGATACTTTGAAATCTTTAGTTGCCAAGGACTCTAGAGGGCCAGCAGTAGCCATGCTATTTCAAACAAGCCAAATCAAGACATTCATAACTCTTTTCATGTCTATCATAAAATGTACTTGGACGATAGGACTTGTTGTATTTGCATTGGCGATTGTGTTTTTGAATGTGAAAGTAATGTACTGTCTAAACGAAAGTTGACTTGTACACATCTTTTCCTTAACACCTGTGACAAATCTGTGTTTGCGTTCGACACAAACCACCAGATCCTTTTAAATGAAAAATGAATAACTGAACAATAAATAAATTGTAGCCTTCGTCAGTTTATAAGCCGACTTAATCGATTCAATTCGGTTATCACTGGTCGTGTGCATGACAAGGCGTTGATGTCACAATTGCTTTTAAAATGTTGTCATCGTACTTTATAAAAATCTACGCACATAAATTATACTCATACTAAATTCTAAACAGTATTTCTTTCTGTCATAATAGCGTAATTATTGTCCATTATGATAGGGTTGACAAATTGAAAATGTCTTTTAACATTTCTCTTCCATACAAGTCAAACCTTGGGCAAACAAAAACAAAATGTAATTCATCCTATGTTGCACCAAGAGTACAGTTTACATAAATACTGCTTGAGCAGGTGACTCATCAATGTAAAAGAGCAAGCAATTTAAATAAGAATATAATAAGTTGGCTTACTCATTGTATTTTCCTCAATAATACAATTTTATGTCTTGGGTTGCGATATCCTGGAACCTTTCCTTTACTTGAAACAGGAATTTTTTTTTCTTCCCGTGGAAGACAAGCAAGACTAATTAGCTTTACTAGGCAAACTTCAAATAAATAAAAACCAATAAATATTGCCGACCTTCCAAACCTGTAAATTGGCTTTAAGAAAAATATGGGCTTTTTGTTTGTTTGTTATTGTTGTTGTTTTGTTGTTGTTTGTTGTTGTTTGGTTTTTGATTTTGTTTGTTTGTTTGTTTGTTTGTTTTTTGGTCTATTTTCTCTCTTTTCACTAGGTGGGAGAGTGTAGAGGAAGAATCTGGAATGCAACTAGTGTATAAAACTGGTGGTCTGCAGATGGCCGAAAGAGGACGCACTGATGCGATACAAGAGGCGTACACAAGTTCGATGGCAAAACATGGAATTCAGTTTGAAAAGTGGGACAGTGATGAATTGATAAAACATTACCCACAGGTTTCTAAATCCCTCGCCTTGAAATTCAGTGCACTCCAAAACACGATAAGATAACTTAATCTCTGAAAAAGGAGATTTTATAGGAAAATGGTTATTCTTGCTAGTATTTATCTATTATGTATTATAATTATTTAATGTTATGACCCCTGCTTTTTTTTAGTGTGTACTTTATGGTCACATTTCTAAAACCTTCAAAGACTGAGAAAGTCCAATGTCAGATGAAGTGATTTATTTCATATGACTAATAATTGGATCTCCTGTGTAAAATAGTCAGATACACGGATATCAATTAACATTGATAGCAACAAGCATATAAAAGGAAAAGTATAAAAATGATTGGTGAAGTGCACCCATGAATTGCGCATATCGTTTACAATTACTATTACAGTAAGAGTATTTATTTCAATTGCATTGGTATCTCTGGTGATTTTCTAGACATTATTAGGGGTTTAGGACTTATATGTACACGTAATTTTACGTTTGCAGATATGGTAGCAAATCGTTAGGTGAGGAGAAACCAATGAGATTATGCATGCAATCTAAATATTGTTTCAAAATATCCCAGGAATTTTCAGGAAAAAAAACAATGAATTAATCAAATGAGACAATGCTATACCATTCGAGCAATATTTATAAGAAAAAATATTCACCGGAACACTCAATAAAAAAAGAATCGGATCATGCAATGCTATTCAAAACAAGAACTAAACGTATATGTTCCTTTCAGACATGTTTACAATAGCAAACATAGAAGCGGTGCATTCGTTTCAATTTGTTTTGTTTCTTGCTTTGCTTTGTTTCTTATATTATTTACTCAAATTGCATCAGCTGGTAAAAGAAATAAATATGAAATGGACTTGCATACAAGACAAACGAATTACTTGGAAACATACTACTCTCTGTGTAGCATGAATATATTATTATTATTATGATTATTTCATTTGGTGTAGATCTTGGTTCATATCTCTCGTCAATCTCATTGTTCAACTGTTCTTTAAAATCACACCTGTTAAACGTGTCTCATTTCCAGTTCACTGTTGGGCCAGATGTCATTACGATCTATCAGAAGGATTCCGGATTGGTGGATGCAGCCCTCGGAAATTCCTTGCACATTCAGCTGGCACAAGGGCGTGGAGCCAAAGTGTTAGACAAGTGTCCTGTAAAAAGTTTGACTAGGGATAAGTCTGGAGTGATTGAGGTAGAACCTTCACATTTTTGTTGATCTCAAAGATGTTATATTGACCTTTGTGTCATTATTATTCCTCAATTAATTTCCATCCTTTCGTGTTTCGAAATACAATTTGACTGAATCAAATCTTGATTTTAATGTGAAAAATGGTTCAGCTCAATGGTATACATATAATACATTGAAAAATTCCGTGGCAACTGATGTAAGCCTGCCCACTGCTTCGCATTAACTTCGTTTTCACAATATTCGAATTGCTTGGATATTAACCTGTTACATTGTCAAACTCGTAGGGTCACAATCTGAGAGACAAAATAAAACGATAGTACGGATTACACTTACTGTCTTTGGAAATGGAAGAGAGCGTGTCTAATGAACATTTTTAAAAATGAAGCCACGCACTCCGGATCTTGAACATAAAATGTCAGAACATCTTACAATGTAATAAATAAGACAACGGCAATTTGTGTGCTATTATGTCAGCGCTCAATGAAGTAATGTTTCAAGGCTGTGAGTATGTAATGAGTAACATAAAGCAGAAACTGGAACAATGGGTTTGCCTAATATTTGTTCTAAATTTATTCACTTTTTGCTCATGACCGAAATAACATGTTCAAAACAACTCATGGATTTTACTCACAGTTAAAATGCACCGGCTGAAACGAAATTGATACTGTTTGCTTTATAGAAACAAACAAATAAGACGGCACTACATGTAGTTATAGTTTCCAACCACTCTTTCCATTCCTTCGTTCAGCGTAACAAACTGCACTTTGCTCCTCAGGTACACACACCCGTTGCTACATTTACTTGCAAGAAAGTAATCGTGACGGCAGGAGCGTGGATCAATGACATCATTAGTTCGATGGGGTGTCACGTTCCTGTATACGTGACCCAGGAAAATGTGACGTACTTTGCATCTCCAAACGTGAAAGAGTTCACCAAAGACAAGTAAGATTTACATCTTCCATTTGGAGATTAAAGAAGACAGCGTGATTGTGAATCATCATCAATGTGGTCATTTTCCTCATCTCTATAGGTGTATATATTTGTTTACAGCACCATCATCCTCTATTCCTTATCATTTCCAGAATAAACACTCAGAATTGATCGTTTTATTTTAACTTTATCCTACATACAACATATCGAGCACGTAAACTAGCAGAAAATAGCGTTAGGGAGCAATGAAGCACAGCATTTATATTTCTCAAATAATCTTTTCCTGAGTCGTAGTAATAGTATAGCAGATGCCAATTGGACCCACACATGGATGATAATCACACAGAAAGATAGATACAAGGATAGACGTGTAAAGTGCCAATGGTTTATAGAAGAGATCATGGTAAGATTACAAGAACTACCTTGCACTGGACACCGGAAGGCTGAAGGAGACGAGGCAAACCAAAAATAGCATGGCGTAGAACTGTGGAAGGAGAGATGAGCACACCATACAAAACAAGGCCCAAGACAGGCCCAGACCACAGATGTGGAAAGACTTCGTTGCTGCCCTACATGCCACGAGGCGTAAAGGGCAATATGTAAGTAAGTAAGTAAGTAAGTAAGTAAGTAAATAAGTAAGTAAGTGAGTGAGTAAGTCAGCTTCTTTAAAAAAAATCTCTCAAATTCTATCAAAAAATAATCTGAAAAGGGGAAATTCATTCACGTCTGAATGGTAACTTCTGGCAATACATTATTGGTGAGATATCTTGTCAGAATACTGGTGAATTGAACTTAACACACTGCTGCACTGTATGCTATCTTTCCCCTTCCCTCTTCCCCACCTCCCACAAGTTATGAAGGTGTCAAAGAGCAGAGGGGATAAAAGTAAAGTAAAGTTAGTCCCGTACCCATGACTGAGTGTAGGGGAATTAGGGGTAGAGCCCTAATTACACTAGGCATAGGGCATAATGTGGTAGTTTGCCATTGCTTTCCGCGCCGACTTTACTTTCACCAAGTCTAGAAAGACCTAGCTACCCATTTATACTGCTGGGTGAACTCGGGCCCCGAAAAAATCCACTGCCCGGCTGGGTTAGAACTCGGGCCACCTCGCATGGCAGTCAGCCACTCTACCAACTGAGCTACCGGGCCAACTGTAGATGAGGAGCAGGCTCACATTTAAATTTAAATTTAAAATTGGTGAGATCCTAAAGACAAAAAATGAAATGTCTATCAATGCATATATTTTGCATCCTGAGATTTAGTAGGTAAGGCGAGTGCTCTGTTGAAATGTGTATTCTCAATTTCCTGGATTGAGGATGGGAGTGCATTCCAGTCAGCTATTGTTTTGGAGAAAAAGCTATATTTATACGAATTTATTTTTGCACATAGCTGATAAAAATTTGTTTTCTGATTTTTCCTGTTTCGTATCTGTTTTCTGGGCGTCAAACGTAGTCAGGTAGTTTGATGGACGATTCCCCATGGTCACATTTGTGGAACATTTTCAGCCTAGCTTCTTTTCTGCGTGATTGCAGTGTTTTTGTCATTGGATTTTAGGGCAGATGTTACACATCCCGCTCTCTTGACCAACAGTTGGTCACAAAATGTGAAGCTCTTCTTGGAATTTGTTCTCTTCTCTTTATATGTTTTTGATAGTGGGGGTCCCATGTTGAGCTTGCATATTCCAATATTGGCATGACCAGGACTTTGTACATATGTTCTTTGATATTTTGTGGGCACTGACTGATGTTTCGGCACAAAAATGCGAGTGTCTTATTTGCTTTAGCAAATGTATAAATCTGCAGACCATAATATACACTATTCAACTAAACGGAAGTAAAGAAAAAAAAAAGAAACAAATATAGAAAAAATTACAACTCGTGTTATTCAATTTGTATCAACAGTTTTATTTTCCTACAGAAATATGGACAAGAGTACTTCTGTACTGCTCCCCTTTTATTTGGTGTGTAATTTTATTATTACACCATCAAGTTTTGATCCTGTGTAAAGCAGACCCACAGTTAGTAGTGGTTTGTACCAGAGACAAGACAAGTATTTCTAATTCATTTAATTCATCAGGAGGGACGAAAAGCTGTGATGGACAATGATTTCCTTAAAAATCATCCCCATCCAAGCATTTCTTGAGAAACAAAAAAACAACAACAAACAAACAAACAAACAAGCAAACAACAACAACAACAACAAAAATGGGCAACCCTGTGAAATCTTGCTTTAGCAATTACGAACAGAAAAAAAAAAAGAAATCTTGCTTCTGGAACGAACATCGTTTATAATAATAAAAAAAAACAAAAAAACAAGAAAAACAAAGATAAAGCATCGGAGAGGAGCAAGAAAATCTCAGCGCGTCAATGCGCTTTATACAAAAATTGTTCACATTTTCAATTAATTTAAATCTAGTCTGCTGAATACAACAACTTCCTCTTTTCTCTGGAGCAAACCTTTTGTCTTTTTGTGGATCTTGAAATATGATTATTCCTTGGTTTCTCAGGGGGGTATTTTTTTTTTTTATCTCATTTTTTTTTTCTTTTTTACAAAATGTACAGAATTTCTCTTCTTGGGGAACAAACACAAAAAGTTTCTGTTTTAATAACCCAAAGATAAAAAAAAAGGAAAAAAAAAGATAATCTGGACTCAAAACTCGCAAGCAAAATTATGTCAAAGTATCCTTTCAAATTGCACTTCCACTGTTTCCAAACAATACATAAAATTAAAAACACAACCCCCGCCCTCACAAAGAAAAGCCCAACGTAAGAGGAGAGCTCTGCTCCACTCCCAACCCATCCCGCATAGTACTAACAAAGAAGGTAGCACAAAATTACCAGAAAAGTTAAGATGATCTTTTTTAAAGCAACGAGGAATAACATTATTAAATTAAACGAATGATCAGCATAAACAAAATAACAAAGAAAGAGAATTTGACAAAAGTCACAGTTTTAAAATTAAAAAAAAAAGAAAAAAAGTGTAAACTTAAAAAGAAGGGAAATTTTTACAAAACAGAATTACCTCTGATAAACAGCAGCTTGAAGGGCATGCACGCGTAACAAATGAACGAACATAAAAGTCTTGCCCTCAACGCAAACAATGCTGCACAAGTATAATAATGGTAACATTCTAATGATTTCAAAATGTCTGATTCAATTATTATTTGTCAGTCAAAAATGACGGAAAAAGTCTCATCCGCGTGTGAACATACAAAACAGACAGAGAAAATTAAACGCACAAAGCAAACCCTTCCCATTCACTTTGAGCCGTTAAATTTTTCTCTGGTTTGTATGACTAATGGGTTGCAAATGTGAACAATGTCATAAAGAGACACGGCCCTATCTGATTTGCGAGTGATGGACAAGATAACCCTGGGATTATTTTCATTTTCTAACATACACCCACTCACATTCACAATGCAACAGATAGTGTAGGGTCTTCACACTACCCATCATTATGATACGGTCTACTGCCAGTTATCCGAGACCAGTTATCCGACATGCTTTGTTATCCGATCTGTTAGTCGAGAACAACAAAATGACAATTGTCAGAGAAAAATATCCATTTATCTCACTCCAACACTAATGGCTAGGGACAAATTGTATTTTTTTATCATTACAATGGTTCACTTATCTGATACATTTCATTGGGAAAAAAAGCAACACATAGACGAGCCATACGTCAGACTTTGATCATTCCTTGAATAATGCACTGTACAGCCGTAGCTCATGCATCTGTAAAATCAGCTGGAGAACAAAAGATTGACTGTCGAGATGGGCATGAAGACCATGAGTCAACAGGTTTTATACACTGTACAACAACCTGGATTATCATAAAGGTGCCATATTATTGTCTAGATGGTACGATGTAAAATGTCTAGACAAGTACACATTCAACAGCCTTTCTGTGCGTGGATGTATAAGTGACGATTATCTATGTGGAGGGTTGGAGTGTAGCTGTGGGTTATAAAACCAGAGGATGGCTACAAAACTCTCCATCTGTTGTCTTGATGTACCGTACTGTTTTGAAGGCATCTTTTGTTTAAAAATGAACATCACAATTCATAAGGCCTACCCTGATTCAAATTCACTTGTCCGACAGTTCGCTTATCAGACATTTTCGTCGGGAACGCTGAGTGTCGGGTAACTGGCAATAGACTGCACTATTGGTTGACTTTGAGCAAAACAATGAGTGATTCTCCTGACTCTTTTTAACAGTCTGCAGTTTGACATCAACAAAGCATTGGTGTAGTTCTCATATATAAAAATTTTTATATAAATATATTATTATTATTATATTACTATTATTATTATATTACTATTAACCTTATTAATGATTCAAAACCATCCCATGAACAATGAAGATCTTTAGCGACTTCTATTCTTCTTGTCCTCTTTCCTGCTGTTTGTTATAAGACAAAAATCTGGAAGTCATACAGACATACAGACAGACAGGGTAGATGGGTATTCATGTTGTATTCTGTACCAAATCTCAAACGTTCTAAACTTTAACACTTTTTAATTAAGAGCAAGGTGAACGGCAAAGGACCTCTTTAAATTGTCATAGCAACGAATCACTTGTATAAAATAATGATATTCGGCTTTGAGTCATTCCAGACCAAGCATTAATAAAAGATTTTATGGTTTGAAACCTTGACACATGACTACTCACTAGAGTCTTTCAAATCAAGGGTTATTGGTCTTAAATATACCAGAACAAAAACAAAAAAACCCTTTGCATTTCTTATAAATTTGGTAATAATTATCCCCCGAAAACAGAAACAGAAAGCCCACAATATTACAACAACTGTTAGGAAATTGAAAGACCAGATGTTTTCAGAACAGAGCTGAAAAAAAAAGAGAGAGAGAGAGAGAGAGAAAGAGGAAGAGAAGGAGAGAAAAGAAAAAGTTATCTTAAAAAAACAAAAAACGTAAAAAAAAACAAACGCAACAAATAAGACAAAGATCCAAAAACCTAACACAAAAACAAAGACGAGCCCCCAAGCCCATATCCCCAAAACTCAGCACAAACCAGGTCTGAGGATGGACTAGGCTTTTCTAAAATAAAAGGAAATTTCTATAAACCCATCTCAGAAGAGTGCGACAAAAACGAGATGACATCATCATCAATTCCAGTTATAAGGCACAGAACATTCCCCAAAGTCACATTCTGTTCAAAAATGAGAAAGCAGCGAGAATATCACATTTTTTTCCAAATATACAATTTGATCAAATTAGGCCGGCTGCATACATGGAAAGTCATAAGCCATGTGTCACTCGTTGAGGCTGGTGGCAAACAGAGAAAGCCTTACGCTGGTGCAACTAGCGTATGACTTTCTCTGTAAGCCGCCAGCCTTAACGAGTGACGCATGGCATACGACTTTCTCTGTGCGCTGCCCGCCTGACAGTTCTGTCAAATACATCAAATCACTTGATGCGAATAAATAAAGCACTTCATTTACAAAAGGTGAGAATTGTTCTTCAAATTGCCCTTTCATCTAAAACCATGTCTTGAGATTTGCACAGAGTCAACCTCATCAAAGGCTGGAAATGTTTTAAAAACTCCCATCTTGTTGGGATATGAAACAAATCTTAACATTAAATAAAAACAAAGGTACGGACAGAGAGAAATAGAGAAGGAGAGAGTAAGAAAACCCCCCAAAACAAAACAAAAAACAAAGAAAGGTCCTTAACTAAATGTGTATCATTTCCAGAGCTTCAAAGAATGAGAAAGCCCATTCAAAAAAACACTTTCATCCTCAAACAAAGATAACAGAACCATCAATCAGGCCTGAACACACACACATACTTCTTGCATTTATCTCTAAAAGGAAAATAGGCAAACAGCGTATAGACCAACCAAAATAAATTGACAGCCCCCACTCCAAAAAAAAAAAGAAAAAAAAAAGAACCCAAACCCAACTCCCCTCTAAAAAAAAACACATAAAAAAAAGAAACAACAAAACAAAAAGAAAGGAAAATTTGATAAGATGGTTCACAAGCTAACCTTTTCTAACACAAGTTCACTTCCTGTTTTGATATGTCAGTATCTATTGAGGACCTGCCCCTTTCATACAATGGGTTGGGTTTTTTTTAATACCCCAAGGTCACGGAAAAGAGAGACAGTGTTATTATAAACTCTCGTCAATGTTTTCCTATTTAATTAGATCTAAGTCCCACTAAACTTTTTCCACCCTAAACAAATATTGCAATGCCTATCTTTAATAGACTATTTAGTTTTGGATGGCATGCAATTAATTTCAAACAAAATCAAGAAAGAAACCAGAGGGAAATAGAAGTGACAAGGAGTTTACATGGACTAAACAAGTAGAGTCTTTTTATATATTTCTACACATTAGATTCTAGATTCTAGATCTAGATCCATACTCAATACTAGCATTTTTTGTATTGTAGTCTAAACAACATAATTTGCCTCTATGCTACAGCTACACAACGTGATATGTTAAAAAAAAAACAAACTACCCTTCTCTTTCGTTCAGACACTGCTTCTCTGTGTATCTTTTTTTTCTTTGAAAAAGAAACCAACAAAACAAAAAAACAAACAAAAAAACAAGTTTAAAAGAAATTAAATTTAAAAAAAAAGCCCCTAGAAATTTTGTTGAACATTACACAAACACCGGTGAATTGGCCTCTTGATCTAGTTGGGGGGGCAGTGAACTCGGACCGCCGTCGTCGAAAAAACGCCGGAACGTAAATTCATAAAAGGCGTGTTCAGGATGCTTCCCGTTCTCTAGTTTGGAGTCAACCTTCTTGGAGTTTTCAGAGTCATTGGTTTGGAGTTTGTCAGGGTCAACGGGGTCAAAGTTTGAAGTGTCGGTGCGGGATCGAATGACAGGCTTGTAGGGAGCAGGGTGCCGGCGTAAACCTTCAAAATTCATGCCATTGAAAAAGGGATGCTGTTTCACTTGGGAAGCTCCGTGTTTTCCCAGTCGGGATTCAGCATCTCTCAGGAGTTTAAAGATAAGATCACTTGTGCTGTTTGAAATATTGGCGTCATGACGGATGGTTAAAGTCTCTTTCCAGTTTATCACCTGAAAAAAAAAGAAGCAAAATAACCTTCTATCAAGACAAAAGTAATGTAAACACTGAATAACAAGGTAAAAACCAATTTCTACTTCTTCTTATTTCGGATTGCAATTGAAATTGAACAGTTTAAGATACAAAAGGTGTTAGGCCCATTTGTGCAAATTAATACATACATGTACATAATAATTTGGAGTGCTTTCTTGAAAAATTCCAGGTTAGCTATATCCATAATTTCCAGTGGGAGACTGTTCCAGTCCACGGAAAAAAAAAAAAAAGTCTATGTATGTATCAGTCCTAGTCAATGGGATTGCAATTTTTTTTTAATGACTATATCTTGTCTTATATATGCGGGATTGTTTGTTGAAATATTGTGGTATTCTGATTACAGAGGTGTTGCAATGAATGATTTTGTAAAGAATTCTTAGTCCTTATGTTTCTTCTTTCTTGTAGTTTTTGTCGACTGCGTTGTTTCAATATTACTGTGATATATCTTGATTCTCTTGACAGGCAGTTTGTAACAAATTTAGACGCTCCTCTTTGGATTCTTTCTACCTTCTTGATTAGTGTCTGATTATGAGGGTCCCACACAATACAGGTAAACTCCAGAGTAATAGATCTCACTACGGGCAAGGTATTCAACTATAATTAGAAATTCGTGGGTTGACAAAAATACTCTGCTAAACTTAGATAGTCACTCTGCCCATACGAAGACTAAGGCCCACTTCACCCAGCAGTCGCAATCAACTGGTTTAAGGTAAGGACTGGGAGCGATGAGGGCGGGGCGAGGTGAGGCGAATTTTTCATGTGGCCACGCTGTGAGTGAGGCGAGGCGAAGCGAATTTTTCATGTGGCCACGCTGGGAGTGAGGCGAGGCGAAGCGAATTTTTCATGTGGCCACGCTGGGAGTGAGGCGAGGCAAAGCAAAGCGATTTTATCTAGTCTACCTAGATCACATAGATCTAAAATTAAGACATAAAGTCTAGATAAAGATCTTATTTTTTTTCTTATTTGAAATGCAATTATGCCTAATCTATTGACATTGATCTGGATGTAAAATTAAGAAATGCACAGCCCTACATCTAGATGTTGATAATATTTGACAAAATAATCAAATCTAGTTCTAGATCTAGTATCCAGATAGGCCCTATCTACATTCTAGACCTAATATTTATAGATCTAGTCTAGATTTAGATTATCATCTAGATCTGGTTATCTTGATAACCTTCACATGAATACATGTACTTATAGTGTAGTGATCTAGATTCTAGATCTATCCAGATCTAGCATATCTAGAGGGCATAGTCCATGGTTGGAATTAGGCATGAGAGCGTAACATAAGGTTATGCTGTAAATCGAAACAATGTAGTGGAGCCTTCAGGTGTGATGCTGCTGCTGATGCTGCTGTTGTTGCTACTGTTGTTGTTGGTACGTTCTTCTTCTTGCTGCTGGTGCCATCGTTGCTTCTGTTGTTACTTTTAATCAGGATTTTTCATTCAGTCGTTTTAAAATGCAGGATGCGTAAAGTTGATAGTTATCCTTTTATTTACAGAGATTACTAAACAATTACAAACAAAGGCCTTCCTTCATTCCGCTTCAATCAAGTTCTATGCTCTCCGTCAATGAAAGTGAACTGTAGCCTAGCGTGAAAGTAAAAAGAAAACACAGCAGGTGTGTAGACTGCCCACAAGTTGGTCATTCAAAGCACACTTTGAACGGAAAAATATAGAAGAATGGCATGGGGGATGCCAGAGGAGAAAAATGGTTCGATCTTTCGCTCCACTCTGCCTCGCATCTCCTCGTGTCTATTCGCTGGTGATATGGCCAGTCTCTTCTTTTTCTTTGTGTTCCATCATCTCGCCTTGCCCGCATCGCTCCCAGTAAGGCCTTACCATTACTCGAAGCGGTCGACCCGTTGGTAGGTAGAAAGGAAGATATGGATGGGAGTATGCAGTTGACACTGACAGTTTGGCTGACACTGACATCAGTTCAACATTTGACGCGCTAGATATTTTTGAGGCAGGCCGTAGAGAAGGCAGCTTCCCTGTAACCTTTATTCAGCCAGAAAGAAGATGTTTACACCATTAACTCAATGGAAAGGTTTCCCGTACCTGTGACGGGATCACCGATGTTATCACTGAAGACGTTTCCCGTACCTGTGACAGGATAAACAATGAAAACATTTTATGCCAACACGCAACAGGTGCATGAACCCTCGCTAGCACAAGCCGGGGCTTTTGTTTTGGTTATGATGCGATTTCCGGGAGTTATCGTTCCTGAAGGGAAGTCACTCATGTCAGATTTATCGGCAAGCCAAAATGAAAACTACATAAACATAAAAACGTTCATAATGGCAAGTAGAAAGAATATTTTTAAGCTGTTTAATGATGGAAATAATGATTCTTCCGATCTTGATTTGGATTTAGACGACATAGATCCGCATTATGTGCTAAATTTTGGCAGTGACACTGATCTATCAGATTATAATATGATTTGCAAATTCTCAAAATTGACAGAATTTTACCATTGTTAAAAAATTCAATTAAAAAAACATATTGATATAGTCGAAATCAGTTCTTTGCATTGGAGATTGTAACCCTTACACTAATTAACCTGTAAATATGGTGTTAGTGGAGTTTTTTATTACTGTGTTATCAGTTTTTGAAATAACCCTAAAAATCTGCAGTCCCCAAGAGTTGTGGGGTTGAAAAAAAGGCCAGTCTGCAGTGAGTCAAAATCGTAAACATCATCCCGATCATAAAAATTAATAAATTTTTGAACTCTGCACGTCAAAATTAACAAAATTTTTGTATACATTGCTCAAGTTGTTTATAAGTATTTTTTTTTATTTACTGCAATGAGCTCCATGTTTTCCCCTGCACATAGTTTGAAGTGGCTTGTAGAATTTCCTTTCTTTGAACCTATGTTCCACCATTACAACATGTGAACGTTTTGCTGTCTACTTGCGTGTTGTGGACATCATATCGTACTCCAGTTTAACTGATGGGTTGACTGATACTTCAACCCATAAGATTCGAACTGCAAGTGTGTAGTGTGCTTAATACTAAGACTATGGATGCCATCTAGTCATCTGTACTCTGACACACGCACGCACACACTCACCAACATACACACAACACACAGGATACATATTCAATACTAGCTATATGGAATCACTGCAATTTAAACGAGTGAAAAAGAAAACACCACAAACAAATGGTCCAAACCTTGTACTGTGTTTCAGCTGGGGTACTGGCATAAAAAGGGGGGGATCCGATAACCATCTCATACAGGATGACGCCAACACTCCACCAATCACAGGCTTTTGTGTAACCTGCATTGCAAAGGGAGATAAATCAAGAGTGAGATTGTGTTGTTGTTTTTTTAAAAGGGGGGAGGGAGAGGGAGGGAGGGAGAAAGAGAGAGAGAGAAAGAGAGAGAGAGAGAGAGAGAGAGAGAGAGAGAGAGAGAGAGAGAGAGAGAGAGAGAG